>VWZW01006491.1:0-26512 GCA_013397115.1 Edolisoma coerulescens | reverse complement strand
CGGGCGGGCGGGTTGATTCGCTCTACGCGGGGGACTCGGACATGGCGGGTGAGTCCCGGCCGGGCCCGGCCGCTCGGGGAGCCGGCGCTGTCGGCGCCTCGCTGTGAGGGGCGGTAGGACCTCGGGGCGAGCGCCGTGACCGGGGCGCGGGGCAGGGCAGGGGAGCATGAGCTCGGGGCCGACAGACCGCGGTGAGCGCGGGTGGATGGGGAATGGGGTGTGAGGGTGGGGAGCGCCTCTCTGTCCCCCGGCTCCCATGGTCGTGCTGCTGCTGCGTGTGCTCGGGCTCATGGCCCCCACGGTCTGGTAGCGTTAAACCAGAGTGTATCTCCGTGTCCACAAGTTTGCTGGGGGTGGACAGGGAATTAAAAACACGAAGATGTTTTTACTTAAAGTTTGCTGCCTGGAGTAAGATATAGAAGAACTTTCTTATGATACTTTTAGAATGGAGAAGAGCTGTGCTTGTAAAGCATTTGGAACGTAGCTGAAGTGAAACGTGTCTTCTCTCCTGGATTGTATTGTGGAAGACAGGCTAAATGTAGTTTATGTGCATTTTTCTTCCACATCCGCTCTGGAAGTGCAGTGCTGGCTAAATAATTGCTAGTGGTGTACGTGCCACTGTAGTTCGTGTACACCTGTTTATGAAAATGACTTGATGCAAACACTTGAAATGTCTTGACACGTTACTTAAATAACATGTTAGACCGAATTCGTATTTTGTTACTTATGTCTTTGAATATATGCTTAATTGGTAATAACTTTGAATACTTAATATTTTTATAGTAATGGCTTTAAGTCTCGGAAACTAAAAAGAGGTATTTCTGTGCTTTCTAGTTTGAGAAAACTGCGTGAAATAAATCTCTTTATTCTCTGTATTGACGTGTTGTGGCATATTGTAGCTTTTTTTAATCCTTCTTTTTCAGTGGTTTTGTGTTGTGTGCTTTTCCTTGGTTTATGACCCTTTTTCTAATATATTTTCTGAGTAATAGTGACAGATTGAACACCTCTTAACTCTTAAGAAACCTTTTTTTTTCAGGACTTACTGCTATGGAGAAGAAGCTGGCTGAATACAAGTGTAACACAAATGAAGCAATTCAGCTGAAGCTAGGTAATACCACTTTTTAAATATTGTAAAAGTAATACTGCAGTATTTTAGTACCTTTCTATGAAATATATTCATGTATGCATCTGTGTCAATTTCTCAGCTCTAGTCTGATTAATGATTTGATATCCTCAGATCAAATAACATGCATCTAAATTGTACAGGATGCCTTGATTTAATTTATATGCCACCCTAACATAGTTTCTTAATTGAAATTGTCTGACTAGTGGAAACATGCATGAAAGCTAGCAGGGCATATGTGGATAAACAAATGGAAGATGGTGATTTGGTCATGCTCTTTTTTTTTTTCTCAGTTCGCTTTCCTGAGGATTTGGAAGATGACAACACAACATTTAATCCAGAGTATAGCCATCAAGTGTTTGGAGATGAGTAAGTTAAAGTTTCCAGATTCAAATTAATAGGTCCTGAAGAGGAAAATTGCTTCCAAATCATTAAAAAACAAGAAATCTTGCTAATACCAGGTGCAGGGGAGGATGTGCTGCCCTGGTGCTGCTGCTACACTTGCTGATACAGGCCAGGATGCCGCTGGCCTTCGTGGCCACCTGGGCACACACTGGCTCGTGTTCAGCCAATTGTCGACCAGCACCCCCATCTCCTTTTCCACTGGGCTGCTTTCCAGCTGCTCTTCCCCAAGTCTGTTACTTGTCGTTGTGACCCAAGTCCAGCAGATCAACATTCCTGTCCAGCCTAGTGTTGTCTGCAGTCTGACTTAGTGAGCATTCAGATCACTGATAAAGACATTAAACAGGACTGTCCCCAACACTGAGCCCTGGGGAACACCACAGGGGAACAGCTGCCTGCTGGATTTAACTCCATTCCCCACCACTTTTTGGGCATGGCCTTCCAGACAGTGAAGAGTACACCTGTCCAAGCTATGAGCAGCCAGTTTCTCCAGGAGAATGCTGCTATCAAAGTTTCTCCTAAAGTGTAGGTAGAAAAGTATTGTTTATTTTGAGTATACTGAATTAATTAGTGCTGAAGTATCATTTATTATTTTCAGTAGAGTGATATTCAGCAATCTGGCCGTAGTTTAAAAAAATCCAGCAACAACAACAAAAAAAAAAACCTACTGAGGAAAATTCAGCTGCATGTTTCTGTGGACTTCTTTAAGTAGTTGTGTTTCTTAATTTCAATTTCCTTTTGAAAGCATTCTAAGTACTTCAGTTAGGATGAACTACCTGTATTAAATGTAATAAATTAGTTACACCATTACACATCAACTGCAGCTATCATTGACAATAATTGTAATTTTAGTAATCAGAGAACTCTGATCTCTTAGTTTAGCTAGCAAGCAAATTCTTGTTCTAGCACTTATATTTCAAATTTTAAATTATGAATGTACTACCGTAGAAGAAAAATCCCAGTAAACAAAAGTTTTAGCTGAGCTTTAAAATAACAAAAAAATTGGCCTGTTTCTTCGTGAACATTACTGTTTTATGCAGATTTTTTTCAGGAAAGAAATTCTCTGTTCTTCATAAGAGTATAGGGTTTGTGTTCCGACAACTCGTATTTTTGAAGTGTAAAAAAGGCTTTTGTATTCTATACTTTTTTTGCATATTGTAATTTCTGGTTAGATTGGATAACTAAATAGAAACTGTCAACTAAAAACTGTCTACATATTGCTACACCTGGTTATCTGTGCTTTGTACACTATAAATTGAAGTAGTTTATTGCAAAATATTATACTATACTGCAAAGTAATTTTTAATAAATGCTAGCGGTCAATTAATGTAAATAACTGTTAATGAGTTAAAGCTATTGAAAAAGCATGAACACAGTATTAGCTGTTTCGGGTATTCTCTCCTGAGCTGTCACAGTAAGGACACAGTCACTGCCTTACTGAGTTGGGATCATTTCCATTGGAGGAGCGAAACAGTACAAGCAGTGTAAGGCATTATCTCTGTCGAGGTAGAACACATCGAGCTAGATTCCCTTTTCCTACTAGGAAGCTTACTTTACCTTACTGGAAAAGATTATGTGAATGTCACATGAAATGAAACCACTGTGATGTGAATGTTTTATTATGTATAGAGTTCCTGGTTGTTATTTTCTCCTTTCTCAGTGAAGTTGCTTTTGGCTACAAGGGACTGAAGATCCTCTTGTATTATGTTGCTGGAAACCTGTCAACGCTCTTCCGCATTGAATACACGTCAAAAGTAAATGAGAAGTTTGACTGTGTGGAGGTAAGTGCAGGTCTGCTTCTGTCTTTGACATAACATTGAGAGGGTTTACTTCAGTATGGTTCTAGGTTTAGTAATTGCCCACTTAAACATGACTTACATTGAAAGCAAACAAACAAAGCTTCCTTTTGCTAAGCTAACAAAAAGCTTTGAACTTCATCTACAGATTTCCCATTCTCTGACTGCAGTACAATCAAAATAGTGTCAGACGTGAGGTGCTGAGGAACCAAAGCCAGTTCCATAAAATAAACCTCAACTTGGCATGTCTGTATTTTATATTAACTGTGACCAGGAGGAGGACTAGCATTGGTGGAGTTTATGATGGAAAGAATTCAGTGAGAAGGAAAAGGAGGTTTCTGTAAGCATTTCATGAGACAGTATGCTTGACTGTCTCTACACGTGGAGAACAAGTAAGGCAGAAAAGAGATTGTGAAGTTCTGCATGGGTATCATGTATGCTTTACATCTTATTTAAAGGAATGTGATAATACAATTACCTGCAGGATTTTTGTTTGGTTGGTTTTTCTTTTTCCTGCAGGTTTTCTAAGCTTATAGAATACTTGTAGAAGAGCTTTTTTTTTTTTCCTCTCCTACTGTCTATATGCTCTCTGAATATGACTTTGGGCTGTATTTAAGTTACTCATTTCACATTAATTGGAGTTTATTTAAATAATTGCAAGGAAAGGCCTATTGTAAAAGGAGAAATACATTGGGATTACTTCATTAAGTTAATTTTAAAGATTTGTCCTTCCTTATTCTGGATGTATTCAGTTCAACAGGCTAAGATCCTGGACATGTCTGAAATACTTTGGAGGCTACAGCAACATGTCTCAGGAATGAAAGGTCATGCTCTTCAATCTTATGAAGGTTTTTTTTTTTTTGAAATAAGGAAAAAAAGGAAAGGCTGTTGGCAGTGTAGTAAACATATTAAAATCAAGTGGTCCAACCTTTCGCTGATATAATTTCAAAATTGTCAGAACAGGAATCTGCATCATAGCAGCTTTTTACTTCATCTATTTTCTCTACAAATGGCAAACCCAATTTACTTATCTGGAGGTCTAAACAAGGTCTGTCTTGCCCTATGCACACTGCAACTTCTTTGATTTCTCAGAATGGTTGTTTTTTTCAAGCCCTGTTTCCTATACTGAATTTTTCCTCTAATTCCTTGAGGGATTGAGATGGGGACAAAAAAGATCTTTTTGAGCAACACTTCTGTATGCTTTCCAGAGCATTTACATACCTTGACCAAAAAGGAAGGATGTGGCTGCTTACCCTGTGCTTCCCTTAGTGTTACTAGCACTGTACATTAAAACAGGCTGCTCATATTGCTATATCTAAACATATGTTGGAAAAATGATACGGCTGCAGTCAGTCTTTTTCTGCATTTGTATTTGCCATCAGTTTAACCGCCCTAAGATAAGCAATTGAGGTTGAAACATAAGCTGTCGTTACAGCAGGATGTTGATTTGAGTGCATATTAACATTTTATTTTTCTAAGTTACCTGTTTGCTGATCTCTCCTCCTTGATGATAATTACACTAAGATGCAGACTATGTGCCACACATGACAGATAATCTTGTGCTGTGAATAGACGGTGTTTAGGAAAGGACAGCAGTTTCTGCCTTTACCATAACTGGTTACAAGTAAGTTGGTATTAGTGCTCCACAAAGTTATTCACAGCTTAGGATTTTGTATCCAAATACCCAAACAAGCCCGTTCAACAGCAGGTGGTTTTATTCTGTAATATTAAGTTTGGTTTCATTATCTCTAAAGCAGCTGCTACTATCCCTGCTAGGGACTGACAGAAATACTCATCCCAATACCACTGGTTTTTTTCCTCCAAGATCTTTTTGAACATGAGGAAGTGAAACAATCCTGAAATGTCAGAAGGCAGAACTCCAGTTATACTTATGCATCTTAACATGGTTTAGGTCCATCTTTAAGGAGATGATATTATTGGGGAAGGCTCAGCAAAGTATGATGATGTTTTGAACAGACGTTGGCACTTCATTTAGTGAAAGTAGACAGAATTTATCCCTTGAATTGAGTTGATTCTTTCAAATAGCTGAAGAGAAACTGCTTTCTTCCAGTGTAAATATTAATAGCAATGACCTCTGAATTGCTTGCTGCTTTGAGATTTGCAGCTGTTCCAGTATTTTCCTTTTCATCTGTGTTGTTTGATGGGGTAGGGGTAAAGTATTTCACTAAACTCTACATCTTGCTTTGCAGCTAGTCTATACATTTGCTTTATAGAAAAGTTAATTAAAAGGTATTGTTTCAATATTTGGCGCATTTTTAATGTAATACTGCTGATCACTCCATTGCTCCCCACTGAAATATGTGCATACAATTTTTAGAGAAATTCAACTTTCAAGTATGCTTCTATAGTTATTTTAAATTAAGTCACTTTGAAGCAGCATCTATGCATGCTATGCAAATGCCATAGCTGCCTATTAGTACAAGAATAATTTCTGTATTAAAATTACCCAGAGTCAAATGTTATGTACAAAGAGACATTACCCACTTAAACAGTCCTACTACAAATCACATGTAGTTAGAAGCCTGTACCAAATTCTTTGTCATCACCTCACGTGATTCTGATTGTGAAGGTAATACATTACAGGCAGCACTTCCATGAACCATAAGCTCAACAGCTCTTGGCTGGGTTAATTCAGGTTTTTGCATGCTTTATTGTAAGTGACTTTGCCTATGTTAAACATTGCTGTAGTAGTCAAGAGGATTGTTTGTCTGAAGAGAAACTTGTGTGCATCCACATGAGTGTCTTGCTCTGATAGAAGAAGTTAACCTTTCACCAATATCAAAGGGAAGGCAGTAAACACATTTTGATAGCTCCTTGGATTATGAGCACCTCAGAGAGGAGTGTTTGAAAAGGAACTGCTAAGTAGTGAATGTTTCCATTAAAAAGTACAGGTATTAATGAAATAAATTCTTCTTTATGGGGTTGATATATCAAGATTGCAGTATTCCAGGTCTTATTAACTGAAAATTGCATGGCTTAAGGTTCTGCCACTGCTCAAACTGAGGATTCTGGGATTTGCTCTCTAAGAAGGAGAGATGCTGTTAACCCTAAAAGTAATTGAAGACCGTGGTTTCTTGTGTCAGACTCCATTCCAAGGGGACAGAATTTTTAGGAGGCAATAGGTGAAAATATGTTGTGGTCATATAGAACCAAGAGGTATTAGCCAGTGCTTTATTTGCTAAGCCGCTGTCATATTTTAATTCCTTCTATTGTATTGAAAACAAGCCTTTTCTGTGGTGGCAGCCAGTGATGGATGTGTTACCTTGCAGGCTTTGAGCGGGTCACAGTTTGGCTTCCTTCTCACCACTAATGAAGAAACTTACAAATGTGAGGGGAAGCAAAATTACTTGAACATTATGTATATAGTACTTCCTGCTGTATATTCACCCTTTTTAGATGTCATCCACATAGTCTGTGTTATTGTGCTGTTGCTTGGAAATACTGTTTTAATTCTAGATTATTTTTACATGCGTATTCAGCTATATAAAATGCGAGTCGCTATGGATTCTTAGTTGTGGTTTCCTACAGCTCTGTCAGTAGTGCAGACTTAAGATCTGTGTAAACAATGCATTTGCACAATTAAAAAAAAAAAGGCATTTCCAAATTGTGTTTCATATAAACATGTTTTTTAATGTAGCTCATTGAATCCGAAGAAGTGTCTGGTTTGATGTAATGCTCTTAAATCAGTAAGTGTAAGGAAAACGTGTTTTAGCTAATATTGGTTTATGAAGAATAGCAAAAGCTCTAACAAATTATCTTTGTTTTGAGAATGAAATGATTGTAAAGATTGTACATGTTTAAACTGAGTTCTTACACCAGGTATTGTAGAGCTGTATTTTAACTGTTTAATAGCTCTCTCTCCAAATACAAATATAAATGTTGGTAGTACCAAACCATTAAGAATAAAACTTGTTTGTGCTGAACTAAATCTATCTTTCTCTACACTAAAAATGTAACTGAATGATAAAGTGCTATTCATTTGCAGGTGCATTGCTTCTGCTTAAGGGCCTATGGTTGAAAGGACAGGAATTAGTAGCATGTTGTATTAGCCTTTTGTAGTGTATTTTGTTCTAAGCATCTTAATTTCCCTGTTTTGAATGCTAAGTAGCAAGGGTCTTGGTTTTGAACTAATACCCATCATGCATGTAAACGGTGTGAAAGAGCTGCTTAGTAAGTTAACACAAAGTGTTCTTGTGTCCGTCCTTGTGGAAATAGATACAATACAAACATTACAGCTGAACTCACGGCAAACTCCATTAAGTACAAACCTGGATTCATTGTCCAGAAGAAAGTTTGAATTGAATGTAAGCTCATTTTGTTGAATGTAATGTCAGGCTTTTAGGGGTTGTATTGAGGAGTATGGTTTTGTTAAGTTGAGACCAATTCATTAAGTTTTATTGCCTGGTGAGAAGCAGTAATACGTTATTGTGAAGCTTCATCAAATATTCATGGTTAAAAAGAAGTAGTAAATGTATTCAATCAAGTGGTCTTTTGGGGGTCTGAAAAGGATTATGAAGTCTGCTCAGCTGATAGTCTCTAACTTTGGTTATCTGAAAAGAGTAATCTCTGAATTAAATTTTGGTGTCAGAATATTTTGTCTTCCACAGTATGTTAGACTACAGGTCAGATTTGCTGACAGTATTCATAAGTTGTACTATTTTATGTCAAACTTTGTTTTCAAAACTTTCTTTTATTAGAATGTGGGATGTGGTTGTCTGAGTTTGTACTGTGTTTTGCAGCCGATTCTATAGACAGGCATTTCAAGCAGGGGGCCGTAAGAATGCAAGAGTGTGTTAGCTGTCACTTTGCTATTTGGGAGCTACCGTTTTTGATCTTTGTCCCCTTTTCTCCGCTTAGTTCTGCATCACCTAATACCTCTTGTAAGCTGCTTGTTTGGGAACCTGAGTTCTCCTAGGCTGTGTAGCATAGCATAGTCTTGGTGAATTGCTGTCTGGAAAGTCTTGGCTTCTGAACGTGCCGCACTTAGAGAGTAGCTGTCAATGCTCTTAGTCAAACTTGGGCAAATATAACAATCTCTAGACATAAAAATGTTCATGAACTTAGGCTGTAACCAAGAGCCTTTTGATGCTTACAGTGGTTGGATTGTGACATGTCTGATCTCATCAGTGCAGCTCCTTTACTTGCTGGAAGATCACTAGTGAACAACAAGAATGCCTGCTTTTTCTTTTTTCTTTTTCTTCCCTTTTTTTTTAATTACTGGTAGATATAGTATGTCTCATATATTCATTTCTTAAGCACAACAGTGACATCAGTGCTGTCTTTTTCTAATCTTCCACTGATCCTTCCCCTTTTTGTAATCTCCAGGCAGATGATGTTGAAAGTAAAATTAGAGAAATCATTCCGCCTGGTTTTTGCACAAACACAGATGACTTTGTGTCTCTGCTGGAGAAGGAGGTCAACTTCAAGCCTTTTGGAATGCTGCTACACACATATTCTATTCATAATGAGGAAGCTGGTGAAGATATAACATATCAGATATACAAGGTATGAAAAATTAAGTTAAACTTCTGGTTTTGAGCAACCAGATTCAATTTTATTTTGCAGAGATGCACCTTCTGTAGTGATACAACTATAGTGTATAAATACTATAATTTTACCCATTTATTAATCATTAACATGCTTTTTTATGTCAGAGAATTTAATTAGGTTTTGCATATTTTTTCCTCTTGCATCTGTGATAGGTTTCACCTGACTTCTCCTGGCTTTTTCCCTAGGCTGACATGACATGTCCAGGCTTTCGAGAATATCATGAAAGGCTTCAGACGTTCTTGATGTGGTTTATTGAAACTGCTAGCTTTATTGATGTAGATGATGAAAGATGGAACTACTTTCTAGTGTAAGTACAGTTCTAAAGCAACAGTGGACCTTATTACCTCCACAAAGCCTGCATTTTAATTGTGGCTGGCCAATTATTGGAGCAGTATAATGATATTTTTCCCAGGAAAGAAAAACCATTGTTTGTGAGGCTTGAGTTTTCCTCCATTATGCTTTGGGAAAGCTTGAGAATAGAGCTGAATTAAATGCTGTTGTCCGTTAGAGCCCTGAATGTAGGCTTAAACAGTAAAATGAGCTTTGCCTGTGTTTTCTTTTACTTGCCACCTATTCATCTTTATAATAGGCAAGTGCACTGAAGTGCTGTAAAGAGGTCTGATTTATCCAAGTTGCTGCACACCAATTAAGTGAATTGTACATTCAGAACATAGCAGGTGTACCCATTGGGCCCTCACAGAGTAGCTTGCTGACACTGAAAATTCAGTTGGAGAATGGAAAAGAAAATGGACACTGCATGGGAGCGCGACTGTAATTGACCTGCTTGGCTTTCTGTTTTATCTGCAGATTTGAGAAGTATAATAAGGATGGAGCTACGCTCTTTGCGACCGTAGGCTACATGACAGTCTATAATTACTATGTGTACCCAGACAAAACCCGGCCACGTGTAAGGTAATTGGCGGTGTAACTCGTGCCTTGCCTTTTATTTCAGAAGAGGGAACTGCTGAAGTTCCCAATACTTGTTTATAATAGTGTTGATTTGTTTAAAAAAATCCCCATTATTAGCTGTCTATGCACTGATTTATTTCATTGTTCCCTTCTTGAAGCGGAGGGAATCTCAAACAAGTTTCGAATATTTAACAATTTTAAGATGCTGTTAAAAATTACATTTTAACATGAAGATTGCACATATCTTAATCTAAAATGAAATACCATTTTGTTTTTAAGACTTCATATTATGTTTGCAAATGCTTGCATTTGAACTGAAAACGCATTCCTTTGTCTGTAGCCAGATGCTGATCTTGCCACCATTCCAAGGAGAAGGCCATGGTGCTCAGCTGCTTGAAACAGTTCATAGATACTATATGTCTTCTCCTACAGTACTTGATATAACAGGTTTGTGTTAAATTTTTAATAAGCAGCTTTCACAGGTTGTTAGCCCACAAGATAACTTTACGTTCATTTGTCTGAATTTAAAGCCTTTTGAAGATTCAGCTTCTGCTCAGTTCAGGATTAATAGTACCCTGGTTTACAGAAGTGTATATAACGTAGCTTCTTAAATACTTTACTCAGAGAACAGCACACCAGGAAAATTCAATCCCTAGCGTGAACGGATTACCAGCTAATTAACTATTTTGCTGTGAGATACGCAGCCGAGTTTGCCAAAAGATCAAGCTTTGTCAAATTCCTTGTTCACCTTACCCCTATTAGCCAAAACTCAAACTTGAGGGGGGACACAACACACCTAACTAAAATAGCATATTAATATTAGTGTGCAAGCTGAAATTTTACAGACAGTAGAAGTCTGTAGAGAACTTGTGCTCTAGGAGCACGTATTGCTGGCTAAAGGTATCCGTGATATTAGATGTGTGTGCACAAATACTTAAAGATAAAAGATCATGGAAATGGCAGATAAAGGGTCCATGTGCATAAGAAAAATAACATTAAAAATTGCCACGAGCATGACATCAGTCTTGTGGTTTCAAGTCTAGTATAGGAAGAAATGCAGTTCAAACACAAGTTGACCATTCAATTCTATGTGTAGTCTCATCTTGGTTAGAAATAACTCTCCATTCTAATTAAAACCCAATAGACCACTTGCTTTCATAATGCGTTGTTGCAGGATCATCGTAAAGTAATCCACCTCATAATTTCAATCCAGTTCGTGGGAACCTAAAAAAGTATAACTTAGTTTATGCAACAGGAACGCATGTGCATCATGCATTTACTTTTTCCTTTTAATAGTACAAACCTTTACATAGCTTTTATAATTGAGGATGAACAAAGTCTTAACATAGTACTGCATAAATCCTACGGCATGTTCATGGCTCAGTGCCTTAAGTGCAGGGTTGTAGCAAACAGTAAATGTGCACTAAAATAGGGTTCAATTTTTTATGGAATGAAGCAGGAGAAAGCTTGCAATATTCTACATGGCACTCAAGTTATGAAAGTTAAGGCTCTTACAGAATTATTTATTGTCCTTTTTGCAGGGGACATTGGGCTTGGACGATCTTAATAAGGCCAGGATATGATAGTTGCATATCATCTAAAATTGTGAAATAAAGCCTTTAACCTTTCTGGAAAGAGGAAATGAAGATCTAGTTAATCTCTTTGAAAAAGCTAATGATTTACTAATTAAAATTACTTCTGAGTTTCACATTTGCAACAAATATTTTGTTTGGCTTGAACCTTGTCATCCTGACACAAGCTAAAAATATGCTGATAGTGCTTACTGGACAGAAACTGCCTCATTCTTCTTCTTTTAACTAATCTGAGTGCAAAAGAATGAATCAATTTACTTTAGTGCACTTCTCCAATCTCTTTTGCAGAATAAATGCTATAAGGCTTGCCATACAAGATTAGGCCACTCATGCACAATACATTCTAACCCAACCCAGAAAAATAAATTGTTAGTTGCGTGGTGCCACATATATGCGGCAAAAACATCTATCCCAGTCCTTCTTGGTAGCTTTGTTTTGCTTTTGATCATCCTAAAACTGCAAATTTTAACTCTTTACAGTGTACCTCAAAACTAAAGGAAAACACAGCTGGGATATCACCTGGTTGGCAATAAACTAATAGTGCTAGCTCCCAGAAGAATGAGTGTTGAAGGGGAAGCATGGCCCTGCTACTTGTTTGAAGTGAGCTTGTCTAAAGCAAGGAAAAAAGAAATATATTCACAATGTTGTACATACTTTCCTTCTGTGTTAAATAGTTGCATATGGGCTCATGTTGATGTTAACTGAGGCTAGTTCTCAATTTCAGTGGTTTTTTTCCTACAGCAACGGTTTTGATAGCTATGTTGTCTTTAACTTGAAGTTGTGATCAGCTTTTGCTTAGGTCATTTCAGCCTTTTAATTTTGGATAATCTTGTCCGTTGGGTCCTCGTACCTTTTCCTGCCTTCCTTGCTAACAAAGACTAACTCCTGGTCAATACATGTCTTCAGCTAGTTTACTTGTATACAGTAGGATATTTTCACCCATCTTTTCCCCCATTTTCCCTTTTGTTTGTATTTAGTAGTTCTACCACTCTGTCAAATATAGAATAGATTAAATATACAAG
This sequence comes from Edolisoma coerulescens, assembly GCA_013397115.1. Classification (NCBI taxonomy): domain Eukaryota; kingdom Metazoa; phylum Chordata; class Aves; order Passeriformes; family Campephagidae; genus Edolisoma; species Edolisoma coerulescens. The sequence continues at coordinate 14,097 of VWZW01006491.1, read as the reverse complement.
AAAAAGGGTTTATAGACTAATCTTCTTTTCCCAATTAATTAAATGGGTTTAAACAAGTCAGTTTCATACTACTGTACAGCACTGCATACACAAAATTTTAGAAGTTTCTCTTTTTGTGACCTGTTTGATGTCTACTGTCAAACATCTAAACCTGTGATAACAGTGCTTACAATTAAGCACAGTTGTTTATATACTGATGAATACTGCATCTGCTGTTGTTTTCTGTAGTTCTTTGTAATTACATACCAGAAATGAGAAAACAAATAATGCTGATAAGCTTTTTTTATTCTTTCTAGCTGAAGATCCATCTGAGAACTATGTGAAGCTTAGAGACTTTGTTCTTGTAAAGCTCTGTCAAGATTTGCTTTGCTTTTCCCCAGTAAAGTTAATGCAAGGTTTCAGTCAAGAAATGGTGACGGAAGCTCAACAAAAATTGAAAATAAATAAGGTATTAAATCAGTACAGTTGTAGTTGGACATATTCTTATCAAACTAGTACAATACAATTTAAACTTAGAGATGGAGACATGGAATTTACACATTGTGGCTTATTTTGACAGTTTTTAAGGATGTATCTGGAGATACCTGGCTCATGGTTTTAGATAAATGCCTTTTTTACCTACAAATTCTGCTGTAATAGAATTTAACATGGTTTTGATTTCTTTCAAGAGTATTTGTGCAAGTAAGCGTTGCTTTCGGAATGCAGAATGCTGAAGTGGCAAACAACTTACTAATGCAACTCTAAATACTTGGAGTAAAGAGTTAAATTGAACGATTAAATTTGTTGGTAGTCTTAAGTTATTAAACTCATTTTTGAGTATGGTAGTGAAATAGCAGAGTTGCTTAATTAAAAATGTATTTCAATGTTGTTTAGTGAAGACTTTAAACCTTGAGTGATGGGGACTGTGAAGCCACATTCAGTTGTGTTCGTGAAAATGGTATAGCTTATATAAGGAAACTGCATCTGCAGCCTTCTGTATTTTAAACCTGAAAGGATAAATAAGTTTTGTTTGGTTTTTTTACAATATATAAACATGTGCTAGTGTAGCAAACAAACCACTTTATTTTTGTTCTGTTGTTCAGCAAAAAAATACTTTGTCTTAAATTCTGTTTTCATACAGATGCAACAGTTAATACTAATATAGTATCAACATAGGTTTTTTTTTTCTTCCTAGACATCATACTTTCTGGTCCTGATACCAAAAGCACTTCAGTTTTTCCATTTACTGTTTAGTTTTCTTCCCTAGTAAACAAAAAAATTTAAATGTTGTTGTTTCATTTTCGTATTTAGAACTTTCAGGGGGCCTTGTGAAGGGCGGTAGATATACGTGGATTATTAGAATTAGCAAAGTGGATACTGATTGGTAGTGCTTAATGTCACTCTAGTTCCAGTTCTTGTTCTTAGAAGTGTTTTTGGACTCTGGCTTCTGGACTTTCTGCTGTTCACTTAAAGCAAGTCCTTGAAGCACCTCTGCAGCTGGTGCAACACTTGAGAGGTCAGACACTGGCTGCGTGGAAGAAAATGGTTTTGAAGTAAAAAGAAAAATGTTTATTCATTGAACCCACCAGATAGGAGGACAGATTTGTCCATGCCCCTGTCTTCCGATAAGATAAAGAATTACTCTAATATTTCAGTATTTCTCCACTTGGAGTTCTGTTGAATGACTGCTTTATTCAGATGTGGTTTTTATTCTCCTTTCTGTTCATTAGCAACACACAAGACGAGTTTATGAAATTCTCCGATTGCGTGCAACAAATATGGGTGATGCAGAACAGTCCAGAAGCTATCGGTTGGATGTTAAAAGAAGACTGATTGGGCCCTATAAGGTGTATATGACTTAAGTATCATTTAATATTTATTTCAAGGCTAATTATATCTGATTTTACTTTCATTTCCATAAATGTAGTTGATGGCAATTATGTTGCCAATCAACTACCATTAGTTATGCAGTGTTCAGCTGACATATATACAGATGCAGAGGACATTCGTACATAGCAGCACTGAGGATCCTGTGTTTGGCTCCTGACTGTTTCCTGCCCAGTTCCAGCAGGAGGCTACTATTAAGCTTGTTCTAGCTAGCTACAAGTGGCATTATGCCCAGGTAGGTTTAAGGGGGGAAAAATGGTCAATTTCCTGAAGAGATTAAAAACATCTTAAATAGACAAGCCAGAAATTTGAAGAGAGGTAAAGTTTGCACTGCAGACTAGGTATAGTTTAGATTGCTGTTCTAATTGTTTGCTAGGTCTTAAGAAAACAGCTTGCTAGAAGTAATCAAGTCACGTCAACATAGAACTCCATGCAGATGGAATATATAATAATACTGGCAGTAAAATTCAAGCAAGTACTGAACTTAGTACCAAGTAATTTTCTTAGTTCCTATTATGCATCCTAGTTATGCATCCTAGGATTTTCAGTGTGGTTGGTCTGTGTTGCATAAACTGATCCTCTGAGATACAGATTTTAAAAATTATATCCTAGTGGCTAATGGCATTAGTCTTTGTATCAAGAGTCAGAAAGGCCACAAATAAATCTAGGTTTATTGCTGTAACTAGCACGTTAGCTACTGTTGTCAATTAAGTATTTGCCAAGCAACCCAAAATCCTATATATAAAGGTACACAGAGTACGAGGAGTACTTCGATTAGCTTGAAAGGCTTCCTAAAGCAGCATTTCCCTTGTTACACCAAAATAAAAATTTGCTTGGGGTCATGTTGGGCTTACAGGGGCTGTTAGTAGAAATGAGAGCATTGCATTAAATACCTATCTGCTCTGGTGATAACTTCGCATCATGCTGAGTGGCAGGACCTTAAACAAAACATGCTCTCTTTCACGAGTGTCTTGTCTCATTTGCTAGATTTTACCCAGTGTCCACTACAAATAAGGTGATTTTTCAGCAACTGTTTTTCATGACTATTACATGATTTCAATTCACTCACTCAACACTGAGGTCCTGTAGGCAAAATCCAAAATTCCATAAGCAGCTTCAATTCTAGTGCTTCTAGCAGGTGTTTCCACTTCAGTCTTTGCCCACAAGAAGTGCATGGATAATGAATGGATTTTGTATTGCTAAATATGTAATATTGCTACTTTAGAACATAGCATTTTTAGGGTTTTTGTTATTTCAGTGTGGATTCAAAAGAATCCTTAAAGCAGCCAACACCTTTTTTCCCTGATCTTAAATTTCATGTTCTGAAATAGTCATCTTGTTTATGGTGGTTCTATCTAGTAAATAGCTTGCTCACACACTCATTTTAAACAATTTCCATTTAATTTTAGTCACAGTGCTGTTTTCAAAAGCTTTTCAGAAATGTAATGAAACTAACTTTTAATAGAGAGAGGGTAATTTTGAGGGGCGAACCAAATTTCATGAACATATAATTAGGAATATTACTGCATACTGTAATACTGATATCATTTTATTACATGAACTGTTACTGGTATCGTTTTATTACATAAACTGTTGGATAGTTTCATTTGAACAGTGCTGTACAGATGTAGAATAATTCTAAGTTGACACTACCTTAGTTTAATAAAGATGGTATTCCATCTTTCCATCTTAGAATTACTTCCTGGCTAACAGTAGCAGTGAAAAAAACTATATGCAGAAACCTCAGGGGAAAAACATGTAATACATCCATTCCCCTTGAAGTTTTTACATTAGCAAGGACGTGCTTGCTAAAAATACTGAGACCTTTATGTATGTGGCATCACTAGATTGGAATGACTGATGCAAAAGGATGTGTTGCTCTCTGTATAAGTAGTACTTATACAGGAAGTAAAAGATTTGGTATATTAGTGAATAGAGCATCACTCTAAGGTAGTTCAAAGGGTGAGCAGCTTGTGAAATTTCAGTTTCACCATGGCTTCTCCATTTCTGACGAACTCTGCTATTTATTAGTGAACTGTGCTGGTAGACATGTCTCCTTGGTCATGTCTTTGTTCTTCATGGCATCCGTGTTGGAAGTAAATACCACTGCTGTGCTGCTTTTCTTAGTTGTAATATTTTGTTTGCTACTTGAAGAGAATATGCTTTTCTGCCCAGCCCAACAACTTGCTCCCAAAGAATGCTCTTGAAACTGCCTGAGTAAAATGTTACTGATGGCAGTTTTCAGAATCTTGTGTACCTGGATATGCTTGTAGTATATTTGGCGGGGAAATGGATATTGAAACTACTGGTTATCTGAAACATGCAAAGACAGTTTGCTTTTTAGCAGGAATCTGTAACTTAAAGATGGCCTAATGCTACAGTATCAGATGTAGTGAGCATTTAAATGCTGGCACCCTTTTTTCAGAGCTAATGTTTATAACCTAAACAGATACTCCTGTTAATAAGGCAGACTTTGAATTAATTCTAGATTAAAGCTTTAATTGTTCTAGTGACAGAAGCTTGGCTAGAAGATACTCATCTCTATTTTCATTTGGGCAGCTCATCATATGTTTTGAGTATCTTACTCATTTTGACTACATAGAGCTAATGTGAATCTAAAATTTAAACATCTATGGTGCTTTTCATATCCTTTCGATGAGGAAAGATTTCTTGATTATTGGCCAGAAATGTGCCTGAAGGCCTCATCAGGACTCAAGTACAGAACCTCCTTTTCTGAACTGAACTTTTCCTGTCTGTGGAATTTTTGGGGGAGTATAAAAGTTTTTCTGGTCTTACTCATTTACAGTTTACTGTAGTTTCCACTGCTCCCTCCTGACCCTCAGCATCAATCAAGAAAGAAAACAAATACACCTTTGAGAGATAAGTGTAAAATTAGAGCACAGAAGGGCTTTAATTTTTGAGACTGTTAGAAATAGAATAATTTGGTGAAATTTTGTTGTTTTAATACATTTAGATTCCCTAGGTATTGCAAAGATTTATTGGTAAGATACCAGGCATACATAATGGTTTTTGGGTTTTTTAAGTGAAATGTTGAATGGTACTCTGCTCTTACAAAACAAGAGAAGACTGAAGAATGGAAAGTACTTGAAGAACTGAGTAGTTCAGAAATAAGTATCAGCTGTATAAAAGTATATCTGGGTAAAGAAAATACAAAAAAAACTATTTTGAGGTGTTTTTAAGAAACAGGTAAAAATCACATGTGACAGAGCAAGGACGATTCATCATCTTCTGTACAAATACGTTTATGCTTATAAATAATCTTACTGCACTTCAGCACTGTTACTGCAAGTCCCTGGTAACTTGAATAATTTGTTAGAATTTGTGAAACTTTTTTGTGTACTGGAGGCTTAAAATTAATTTTTGATAGTCAGTTATAGGGAAATTAGTTGGCTGAACAGTCATGTAATGGGACACCAGTGTAATGAATGTCAATGTAGGACTAAATATCCTGGTCAGATTTCTACAGTCAAGTTTCTCGTGCCATACATCTTCAGTAGCAGGTGTACTGTTAGACCTAATCTGTTTGGTTAAGGAACAAAATATGAAACCATTCTTTCCTTCACTAGCTCATTGGCAATACAGAAACTATGAGCCTTTAACAGATCAAATGTACTAATCAAACATTGCTACTGCTTCTCTTGGGATTAGGGACATCTTAAGACCTAAATGGAATAAATTGTAATGAAATACCATATTCTTGATAATTACTGGTTGTGTTCAAACTACTATTTGTTTGATTGCTTAGAAAAAACAGAGAGAACTTGCCAAGATGAGAAGGTGTCTAAGACCAGAGGAGATGACTAATCAGTTGAACCAAATAGACCTAAACTTGCAACGTGAACAGTTAGAAGAGAGCTTCCAACAGCTTGTTTCAGATTACCGAAGAGTCCTAGAACGACTTGCACAAGCATGAGGATCCTACCTGTACAGGAAACTTGCAGATATCTATACAGTGTTGTAAAGCACATCCTTAATTGCCACTTAACTGCAAAAAATCTCATGTGACGTTTTAATCACATTAAAGGTGACTTGTGTTTCTGTGCATTTTGAATATTTTCTATTTTTGTGTTGTAGATTTTAAAATGTTGTACTTTAGGTTTGGGGGCACTTCTTGATGAAATAAACAATGTAGATTCTCAGATACAGTGTTACGTCAATTGTATGAATTTTCTTTTACCCTTTTGTTTTGATCAAGACTTAATATATACTTGAATAGCAAGTTAATATATAAATCTAAGCAATCTTAAATTTCTCCTAACCTGATTCTCCTTGGGCTGTTCTCCTTGGATCCTGTTGTATGGTGTAGGGCCTGTGCAGGTTTCATGTCATATGAGCAGATGGCAAGATTGGTTCTGTGGTCCCTCGGGTGTTTCCCGTGTACAGATTCTTTACCCTTTGCTAAAAGAGGATCCTGCTGCTGGAAGCTAACAGGCCCATTCTGTTTAAGCCTCTAAAGTGCCTCAAGCACATTTCTTTTTTAAACCCTCAAGTTTTCAGGTGTATGATTTTCAGGAAGATACCTCACAGTTGGGGAACCAGCCAAGACTTTGAGAGGATTCCAAAAGCACTTCTACTGAGAAACATAAATCTGTAGGAAGCAAGTGCCTTTATATAGTTCTTTGATTCTGTTCTGCTATCCATTACTTCTCAGACCTGAGGTTAGTTCTTAAATATCTTGTCAGTCCTCCCTCAAAGGAATAAATGGTTATCTTTTCTGGTAGTTCAGACTTTAGAGAACTTAATCTGAATAAGGATCATTGAAATTTATTAACCATGTTTGATGGTCCTAATGGGATTCAGGTCCAGCTTTCAAAACTAGAGTTTGTAGGTCTACAGTTCTCCACTATCTGATGTGATGTGGAGGAAGTGAAATAATTTTTAAATGTTAAGAGCCTGTGGGATTTTTTGTATTTTCTATTAAATTATTTTTAGAAATTTTAATTCTGGATTAGGATATCTTGTCTGTATGATAAGTCTTTCATCTACTGTAGTATCCAAATCTATTAATCTATAGTAACAGTTGTTAAAAGACCTTTCCTGATAGTAGTAGTAAGGCTGAGGTTAAGTTGGGGAACTTAGGGTTTGGGTTTTTTTCTTTGGTTGGTTTTGGTTTTTTATTGAACATGTTCAGATCTTGGTGATAAGTCAGAAGTGGGAAAGCTGAACTGAAGAACTGTGCTTAAATTTGGTTAGCGCGTGGAGGTCCAGGATACTTATGGTGCTTCTGGGGCAGCCTGCACTAACACTCCCTGAGCTTAAGCCATTTAAGAAACTGTAGGACTGACAAGAAGCACTGCCTAGTGGGCTGTTTGCCCACTTAGAAATTACTGAGCCAGAAAGCACAAAATTTCTTTCCTTAATCACAATTTCCTTTTGCTGTTCACAAATAGTGAAACTTCTCGCATGCAGTGATGAGGGCAGATTTATTTTTTCATAACATACCAGAATTTTTTTTTTTCTTTTTATGTTGACACAGTTGAAAGAGTTTGAACTAGTGTTTCCAGTTCCTTTAGTGGTTTCTCATTCCAGTATGGTCTTGGGAACACCAAAGATGTTGGGATGTGTCTGTTAACTGCAAAACTTCTTGGCAGGAAAAATAGGAATAAACAGCCTCTTAGAGGTCTAGAAACTTTGAATCCTTCCATCCTGCAGCAGATTACAGCTTCTGCAGCTCTGCTGCCAGGAAAGACCTTGTGAGAACACCCTAATGCATTACAGTAAATTAAGCCAATTATCTGAAGCAATCTTCATCAGCAAATTAAACTAGCCCTGCTGACTTTGCCTGAAGTGGTCTTAACTGTCTGGACTATCCTTTCCCTTGGCAAAGAGAAGGAGGCAATAATCTTGGTGGACAGCTAGAAAACTGCAACAGCTCTTCAGACGCTGCTTGGGGGGCACATGCCAGTTTCCTTCAGTAGGGTTGTGGGGTGCATCTGTTTGAGCTAACATTTTAGAGACTGCATTCATGGTAAAATTGACTAAATACTAAGATTTCAGGATTCTACTAGACAAAGTCCTAGCTTGCCAGTCTGGATATTTTGTTCATGATTTTCAACAGGATAAGAAATTTCACCTACAAGTGAACTGCAGAATCCTTGTCTCAGAAGCACACACAGCAGCAACTCCAGCTGTTCAGTGAGTCATACTGTGAAATAAAGTTTAATACTATTTATAAAAGTTAAATAAGTTTTGTGTAATGCTTGTATTAACTAAGAACAGGAACCTCCTACTATATTTAGACAAACACTTTGTGGTGTACTACACAACTAGTGCTGTTTGACTTTTGCATGCTGAGAAGACCTGTGAACTACTAACAGCCGTCTGTATGGAATTGCAAGTAGATACTGGAGGGGTTCAATTGTGTGGATTTGTGAGCTGACAGATTAACACTGAGGCTTAGTAGCAACTCTTTCACTGTAGTTGTTGGAAGCATGAGAATTGGATAGCTGAAGCTGAATGCTATTGGAGCCCTCTCCTGTTCTGGGCACAATATGATGCTAAAGTAATCCTGGATTAAAAATATTTTTGTTCAAATACTTAATCTGTAATCCTAGGTTTCTTAAGATGCTATTGTTCTTTTCAGTTATTACTAGCTAATAGAAACTTAAAGCGAACATTAATAATATTCTTATTAATAGTAGGTTTATGTGACTTTTTTTCTGCATTTTGGTAAAATCTAGATTCTTCAGTCACTGCACTCAAATTTCAGGTGAAACTTTGCACAACATACTGATAATGTATTTTAGAGAGTTTTTTACATTTGAATATTATTTTCGGAATGTGCATAAGATCTGTAAGTACATTTATAAAGTCTTTCATTGTAAATACTTGTGGCATCAGGATGCTGATTTGCCCTTCCATCACTTACAAATCCAGCCACAGCAACAGTGAATCTAATCCAAGAAAATTCAGTAGGGTATCTAAAATAGTGAATTTAGGTCAATTGGCAGACACGAGGTTTTTTTCCAATGTAAAGCTATTGTCAATGGTGCTAATACAAGATTTTGTTCTAAGAGGTAAAAAAAGCTCTGAAAAGTGTTTTATGTTCAGAAACCTGGGTGAAATGGTTCCCTTTCAGGTATTTTGAAACATAAAAGTTACCTACTGCAGATACTAAGAAACAACCTCTTGCTCAAAAACTAATAATCTCAAGAAATACAACAGAATACCTATAGCTTCAGAACTGAGAAAGCAAGCTACCAGAAACTGCAGGATTTGAAGGACACTAACTGCTGTAGTTGGGGGAATAAAGGTCTGTGTGTTGCTGGAAGTGTCTTGGGCAGCAAATGTCTTTGCCTCCTACGAACCAACACACAAAGCTGCTATGTGGCAGTTTAGGCAATTCAAGTCTGACCTATTGTCTCTCTCTGCAATGTCAGCAGGAGGGTAAGCAGCCCATAATGTCTGTATGAAGGATTTGTGTGTGCTTATATAGATTTTTTCAATTCCTTTTTTTGTCTCTCACTGAGACTTTGTTGCTCTTTATGCTTCTCCTTTATCATATTTTATGACTGTCAGACACTAGAAAGCTTGAAAATCTTATGTTGCATATTTTGCCATTTTACCTTTCCTCACAGTGTCAGTTCTGACCTGCTTTCTTCAGTATCAAACTGTTAGAACTAGAACTACCTGTTACATTAGTAAGCCTATCATATAAAACCTTAGAGTTTCAGCTTTCAAATTTAAAATTATTCTGTAATGCTACTGCTTTGTGAAACATTGCTTGCTAGGATAACTTGGACTTGGAAGTTAAAAAAAGACAGCATAGTAAAATATTAACATCTGTATCTCATAAGCAAGAATGTGTTGCAGATATTTCTGTGTTCTGAAAAAAAAAACAGCCTAAAGTCATTGGAAATATTTCTCCCCATGCTGTCAGTAATTTCAGCTGCTTTATACTGCTAGCTCTTTTCTCCAATGATCAGAAAGATTTCAGTCTAACCCAGAGTTCTTTCTATTAAAACATTTCATTTACAAAAGGCAGTTAACCACACCACTGACAATACTTGGAATTGTGAGGCTAAAAATTTAGTGGAGCCAGTAAAACTGGAAGGCTATTACACAAAGCAATACAAATAAATGCAAGCTCAGCTCAGGCAGGGCATGCTATCTGCCACCATACTGGTTTATAACTGGTGGGAAAATTGTAGGAATGAGCTTGCCTTCCCATCACTCATCTTTTTAACAATGTAAAAAGAAAAATAATACAAATACCAGTTTCTACTCATAGCTACTAATTCAAATACATACATGCTTACCAGGTTCTTTGTTCCTTGCACTAAAGCCTTCAGTAACACACATTGCAAGAAACAAGATTACACACTGTGCATCTGAGCTTCCTTTTAGATCTAGAATGGTACAAGCTAGTGTACAGAGGATTGTTAGTCTAACACTTTTCAGATTTCCGTGTTCAAAATATTTTTAATTCTCCAGACAAGAAGCAGAGAGAAAAGGGCAAAAAAATGTCCTACTTTTGCCTCTTCAAAGCTTATTTCACATATAAAGCTTACACCCAAATTGGAGGAATCTCAGGTATTGACACAATGAAGACAAAGCCTTGGGAAGAGGATTCAGAATTCCCTCTTTGCCTTTACAAAAAATCTATATAGCAGGAGCAGTACTGTGCACTGTTTTTTTCTGAGAGTAGCACTAGCTTCTTTCTTTAGTAAATAAAGAACGTGTAATGCTGTAAACATTCCTCACGCGGGAGGTATGTGCTCCATTTGTGGTTGTTGCACAGTTTGAGCTGAAGAGATAAAACGTAAAGAAAATCTAGATCAATGGGAAGAGCTTGACATCCCTTTTTTTTGTTTCTAAATGGTAGGGCAATAAGGAAGGTGTTCCATGTTCAATAGCTGCTGGTTTTAGATGCTTACCTTTCTTTTATTTAGGCCTTTCTCTGAGCTATATAGGGTGTTTATGTTTTAAAACTTCATAGTTTCATGGAAAAGAGAAAATCTTTGCCTAGAATGAATTTAATATGATAGGGACCTGTAAATATGTTGTTTTTCTTTCCCTAGAGCTGTGATGTACGTTTTATTTGGTGCAGCTTTACCTGGTTATATCTATTTTGTATCACTGATGTAGGAGGTTTCTGCGTTTTTGCAAGTTCAGGGCTCCAAACTGTCTCACCCTGGATCAGATGAACAACAGTGCTAGAAAAAAGAACACCTATTTGTGATTAGAGCAGGACCCAAACAGCAGCAGCCTCATCAGCAAAAGCTGTGGTGGAACTAAATCATCTTTTAAGACAATTTTAGATAGGAAAGTCAAAGCCTAACCTCAGAAGTATCCAGCTGCTATACTTAAACTAGAAGTGTGTTTCTATATTGCTCTATATAAGATTTCATGTGTACATAAGATGTAATTGTTGTCTTACAGGCTGTTACAGACTGCTTTGAAACTTGCATGTAAAAACCTAGCTTTGTGTCTTCTTTAGTACACTTTTGCTTATTTTAATATCAGCCTGCCCAATTTTGGGAGGAAATAAAGTTGAGATTCTACATTTAGTGCTTGGTGGCTTTGACAGCACAGAACCAATGTAAGTGAGATGGGATGCAAAACATTCTTCAAGGAGAGCCTTTCACACAGACATGTTGAATAAAGCCTGGGCTGAAAAGTGCTTTCTCCAAAGCTGCCTCTCAACCTGAAGCTCAGCACAGCTTGAGACACCACTTTCCATCTTAAACATTTCAGGGAATTTGTCAAATGTAACCAAAAGACAATTACACACATGAAGAAGAAAGTGATGTATTTTCTTTTGGTAACAGAACTTGAACATAGTGGAGTATGATTTTTTCAGGTTTGCTGTGTTTGGATCTGGTGTATCTCTTTTCAGAGATATTCATCCCCATTTTACTGCTATAAAGGTCCCAAAAACTATATCCTTTATTTATATTTCTTAGAAAACCTGCATCTAAGCATAAATTTGAAACTACTGAATAATGACTTGTTGTTAGATTTAAGATTCATCCAGAGACTGCAAAAATTACACAGTTCACTTGAAATGTAATTGATCGTAATTTGATTGATCTCCTCTTGTTTTCTGGCATGCAAAAATAATTGGTCCAATCTAACCACTAGCCAGTACGTACAAGTATTTGTGAAATAGCCTGACACTTAAGGACAAGGTAATTACAAAGGTGGTAGCAGCATAACTGGAATTGCCTCAATTTTGTTATGCCATCAACCAATTTTCAGGCTGTTACTATAAGGAATTTGGGTCTTATAGCTGCAGACAAAAGCCAAGCACTCACTTCATTTTCTCTAACAGTGGCCTGATTCCACTGAATAGGAAATACTTGCTGACTCAAATAAGAAAGGTGAGACTAGGCTACCTTAGAGCTCTCTGTTTCTCCCCTTTAGTGACAGTTGAGGAAAACATGGTGAATTACTCATCATACATGTATACTTTCATGTGAAGTGTGCTGTTCTCTTTAAGCACACACAAGCACACCCACTCGAGAGTATATATAGTTGCTTAGGCCAAGCAGCAGAATGTGTGATTGCTTCACACTGCACATTGTTGTTACAGAGCTAGTGGTTGAGCATCTGGATTCCTAAAGCCTTGCCAAGATACAAAAGAGGGTAAAGTGATGCCTAATGCAACTCAAACTCCTGAAAGACCATATTACGTTGTGGAATTAGGAACAAAGTGAAGACGTGCCTATTTCGGCCCTGCAAATGAACTGTGTGCATACCTCTCACCAGTGAGCAGTGGGTGATGGTGCTCACGAGGTGTAACTGATCAGCTTAGCGATGCTTTTTCTACATTTATTTCTCTATCTTTATTTCTGTGAAAAATCTTATCATTCTCCCCTCCCTGAAAAATGATGATGAAATATGTCAGTTCATGCAGAATGTGGCTATAAGAAGTGGAATGTTTTATTTTTTGGAGGCAGTGCAAGGTATTGTATTGATCTTTAAACTACTGTGTGGTCTGGATATAAGCTATAAGATAGGCTGCCTAGCATGCTGTGGCAGCTGATTAAGAGATGCACTTTTACTAGCAAAGTCTAAGAGGATCACAGCATATTTTTTTGATCAGAGAATGCCTGGAATTTGTTCCTTAAAATCAGAAATGCTTGAAGTGTAACTTTTAAGTTCATACTTTTTGGGGGCTTTTTCCAAAGTACATGTAGGTAACTGCTCAGCATTCCCATTCACCTTGGGCTTTGAGTCTATTCTTCTTAATCAAATCATAAAACTTGTATGTGGGAAGATAAAAATTAGTAATGGCTATACCAGGAGGTAAATAAATCTGGAGCTGAACAGCCTCAGTTCTCATTTGACAATTTACTTACTTATCCCACAGGTTACCACTGTGTGTGTACACATGCATGTATGTAAGGTTACAAAGATCGTTACATGTGTGAGGATGTAAGAAAGGATACTTGTATTACTTCTACATTTTGGGATGCATCCAGGTGGGTTATGAATGTCTCCAGAGAGGAAGACTCCAGCCCTTCCCTGGGCAGCCTGCTCCAGTGCTTTGCCACCCTCAACACAGAGCTGTTCCTCATGTTGAGGTGAAACTTGTGTTTTAGTTTATGGCCATTGCTCTTCATCCTGTCACTTGGCACCACTGAGAAAGGTCTGACACCACCCCCTCGGCACCTGCCTTCGAGATATTTCTTTGCATTAATTAGATCCCCTCTTAGCTCATGAAGAGTAGTTCATATTTTATTCACAAAAGTACAAGGTGGGGGGGGAGGGTGATGGTGTTTCTTTGCTCGCTTGCTTACTTGGTTAGTTGGCAGGGTTTTGTTTATTTTTTAATGGAAAGAAATCATGAGGCAGTTCCAGCACTCATGGAATAGTACCGAGTCCCACTTTCGGCAGTTCTGTCCCACTGCCATGTCTGCCGCTGGCGGAAGGAGCAGTCACCAGTCCCGGCAGGGATGTTGTCGAGCTGAGCAGGACGGGGGCCGTACAGAAGGGCGGTCAGCAGCACCTCCAGGCACCAAGGAGCCGCGGGCAGCGGGCGGGCAGGGCGCGGTGCGGGCTGGCTCCGGCAGGGCGGATCCGGCCCCGCCGCCCTCACACCCGCGCTCGCGCCAGCCCAGGGCGGGAANAGGGGCGCCCCCCCGCCCCGCCGCCACACACGGCCACGTGACCGCCTCACACGGGCAGCATGGCGGCGCCCAGAGCCGCCCGCGCGCTGCTGAGCGGAGGTGAGTGCGCGCCGCCGCCGGGGTGAGGCGCGGGCCC
>VWZW01006489.1:0-25613 GCA_013397115.1 Edolisoma coerulescens | reverse complement strand
GCAGTGCTGCTGTCCATGCGTCCCGTCACCCAATCAGCATCTCGTTCATATGCTGTCCACGCGTTCCTCCAGCCAATCACAATCTCACTTCCAACTTCCACTCAGCTGCCTCTCACCCCTCAGCCACCCTCCACCCGTCCGGCTGCAGCTGTGCCTTTCCCACAGGGCCTGCTGGTGAGCGTAAGCCTTGGCCGTTTTAACAAATATAACCCCATATTCCACACATCCCACCAAAATGTCCTTGCAGATGGGAGAGGGTATGTGGCAGCTGAATTTCCATGTAGCATCACAGCAAGGCAGAAAGTTTTTAATGTTGGATGGAGCAAAAATGTTATGTTTCCCATAGGGAATATAGAAAAAATTCCTTTTGATTAAAAGTGTTTTGATACTTCCAAATTGAAAGAACTGTGACAGCCTTCATCCCAACCTCCCAGGCTCAAATTTTCACTTTTGGGACAAAATGTTTGCAGAAAGCCAACTCTTTTATTTAGTTTTAAATAACTTCATGAAATAACAGCTTCTTTATTAAAAATGGTTCAAAGGCTGAAAATCCTAGTTCTAGGTTAGAACTCACCTCCCAACACTCAATCTACATATTTTTAAAAAACTAAGTTGAAATGTGTCAATATAGTTTACTGGTCAGTGAGGACTAATGTTTTGGCCCCATTAATGCTGTCCAGTTCAGCAGTCAGTTTGAAACTGTTTTATTCTGAATTAGTGCTTAATTGCAGTGCATTTGAACAGCTTTAGTAATACAGGTTTTGGCCCAATAAGGATATAGGTTAACAGTTGTGTGGTGATGTAAAAGCCCAAAGCTATGCTCAACATATGTACCAGTGGAATGCTGACATTAAAAATGCATAATCTATCCCTTTAATGTGAAAAAACTATGAAAAAACTTCATTTTTCCAATCCTCATGAAGATGTGAGAATCACTGAAACTGTTTACAACAACCACACTAGCCACACTAGAAGATTTTGTTGCAAGGCATCCACAGGGGTTTTTTTTAAGATCTGCTGGGAAGGGAGAAAAAGTCGTCTTCTTCTGCCACAGCATCTCCAGACCAGGTCTGGATCAGGATCTGCATCAAAGGGTACTTGTCCACAGCCATACCATTCCTGATGATATGCATCTTCCCAGGGATGAGGGAGCAGCCCTTGCCTCCAGCCTCCTACAGTGTCTCTCCCCAGCCAAAGAGCCTCAGTCTAGAGATGGAACATGTTCAGACCCTGAATGACCTCCACTCACAAGGCACCTTTACTGGTCAAGAGAGGCTTCATCCCATTTTTGGCAGTATGATTACACTGTGCATAGCTGAAATGGGGAGAGAACAACGTGAATTCTGGGTATTTTATTTCATGTCTCACTATAGCAAGCAGCCATGTAAATTCCTGCAGGGAATATATGGTAGGCTGACTTGGTCGATATAGCTGTTTCAGTTTCAGATGGGGTTTCAGTTTGCTAAGCCTGACCTGGTGCTCTTTTCTGGCTTGAAACATAACAAGAATGATTACACGCAGAGCCAGCCTGCTAGATCCTGAAGGTGCTTTGCTAAAAAGACAAAATATCCATTCCTTGAAGCAGCTCAGAACAGTAGAGAAATACACTGCAAAATCATGTCTATCAATAAAGTGCATGAGGTAAAGGGGGAGACTTTCTGCTGTAGCAATCACCGAGAACTAAATGCTTTAAAATCAAGGGTGTTGGATCAGGTTTGTTCCTTCTATCTCACAACTCCTCTCTAGCAGTTTTCTACAGCAGCGCTCAGCTGACTGCCTCTAGAGACAGCAGAGAACTTTCAGCTGGCTTTAACATGAGCTGAATCAGAGCAAAGGGAACATTGCAGCACTGTCAGGAGCCACATGATCATTATCTATACAGAACTGCACCAGATCATCAACACTCTTTTTTTTTTTCAAAGCAAAAATGAGACATGTCAGAAGTGATTATCTTGCACCATGTTAATCCTCCATCTAGAGGGCATTAACACTGCACAGGTAAATCTTCTTGTCTGTATCTGTCTCAACACAGTCAAGGAGAACTGCTGTCTATCCTCTCAGCCCATAGGTTCACTCAGATTTAGAAATGATCACCCACATCATTCTCCACCAAAATTAGAATCAAGAGAGAATCATCAGCTAGCCATTCACAAACTTTGTCAGTTGTTTTTTACATTCCCTTCAGTTACACAAAGATT
The DNA here is from genome assembly GCA_013397115.1 of Edolisoma coerulescens. NCBI lineage: Eukaryota > Metazoa > Chordata > Aves > Passeriformes > Campephagidae > Edolisoma > Edolisoma coerulescens. The sequence goes on along the minus strand of VWZW01006489.1, from coordinate 23,415 downwards.
TCTTATGCTAAATTGGTTCTTCCAAATAAGTAATTGGGAAATGTGAGGTATATTTAGTCTCCTTTAAGATTTTTAAAACAACAAGAATTCCTTATTGGCAAGAAAGGAAGCTGCAGAACCTTATAATTTCCTTGTAAAGGGCCATTATTTTTACTCATCTAAAAGCAGGGAAAAAAAATACAGAGCTGGGCTTTTCTCTGTTAAAGTAAGCAGGCCTAAGTTTACAAAAAAGGAAATCAAAAAGGGCCTTAATCTTTCCACCCAACAATGGTACTTCTTTTAGTGCAATTCTACAAAGCAATGAAATGTCTGCTGTGGGAGCATGGACAGTTTATGCAAAACCCCCTTTCTCCTTCCTGCACAGGTGCACCTTCCTTCCAAAAACCTGGGGTAAGTCTACAGTGTTGCAGTGTGCATGTGCGTCTCTTGAGCACGCATGCACACCAGTCCTGACACATGGCCTGTCCTGCAGGGCATGCCACACTGTGTACTGCTGATTTCCATTCATGTCTGACTTTGTGATAAGGACCTGACAGATAAATTAATCTTACATTTCTATTTAAATGACAGTATAGTGCCAATAAGATCTATTAAAATACTCCTTCACTATTGCAAAGTGCTTGTTTGGAACAAGATATATACAAAGGATTGATGGAGAATACAAAGTGCATTGTGTTAAGATAAAACACTACAAACAAAATGTTCCTAAAATCACTGGTTGTCAAATTATAGTTTTATAAATAAGACACTGTGATAGAAGCTGCTCTGAGGCAAAGTTTTGCATGACAGTCAAGACCATTTGAAACAGTGCCACAAGTGTTTCACGCTTAGTGACAAGTACAGACGAAAGCAGAAAGACACCTCTGTAACAAGTGGACACACAAATCAATGTGCAAGCTCTTCTACTGGACAGAGCTGATTGGCATTTTATGCCCTGAGCCATTTTTAGTGCAAGAACAGCACGTGTAGTTAAAGCATTTTGATAATTCCAAAATTAAGACTTTAAATTTTACTTCAGTTTTAGTTTTATTTAATAACATCAAAATTTTTAAAAGAAGGATTGAATGAAGCATCTCATTCCACAAACAAATCATATATATTTTTTCACCTGCCCAGCTTCATGACAGTCTTTGGAGTTGTCAGAGAATATCCTTCCTGATTCTACTGCTGCGTATCAGTCACAATCACAGAACGGGTAAGGTTGGGAGGGACCACAGGTAGTCACATAGTACAACCTCTCTGTGCAGTCAGGGTCATCCTAGAGATTATTACCCATGGTTGTGTTCAGATGGCTTTTGAATATCTGCAGTGAAGAAGCCTTCACAGCTTCTCTGGGAAATCTGTTCCAGTGCTCACTCAGAACACAATAAAGAAGTAAAGAAGTAAAGAGTAAAGAAGTTCTTCTCATATTCAGATGTGTTCCAGTTTCACAAATCCTGCAGCAAACTTAGTGCAAGATATGCACTAGTAAAAGGCATCACTAGACAAGCAGTAAGGACAATTTTCTAGGGCTTGACTGAGTAAACTGCACATTTTGAGTGAAAAGGGTGTCACGGTGGCATAATAAAGCACCATGCAAAGACACCCAGGGCTGTCGTGAAGGAAGCACAAAGGGTAAGTGAAGGAGGGCTGGGGTAAGTAGGGGAGAGATGGATTACAAGAGACAACCCTGAGGTGTTATGACTATACTACTCCCAATCCCCAAACCAGTCCATTAAGAGCCAGCTTGGACACTGAGATGTACAGAAACCCATGTCAGACCTATGGTGATGTGAGGAGAAGATCCATGGTGATTTAGGGGATGTCAGCAAAGACACTCAAAGACAGATGTTATGTGATGAGAGTGGCAGGAAAGGAGGAGAGACATAGCATCTGCAGAAGCCTGTGCCAAGGGATCTCTGCATGTGTGGGGATATATGGAGCAGGGAGCACAGCAGGACCCAGGGAAGGCCTCAACAACTGCTTTGCCTGAGAAAAGAATAAAGAGAAAGGTGCCTCGTCCAGTATGAAGGAAGCTACAGGGGCTGAGGTACAGTTCGAGGGGTTACAAATAAAGATAAAAGTAAGACTGCAAGCAAAGCAGAAGATGGGACCAAGATATTATTCAAGTCATGAACTGCTCTGGCAAAGAAATGGTGGTGACATCAGTAATGGCAGAGGAGATAGGAAACGCAATAGCATGAGATGTCTGTGCAGGTGGTATGATCCATCACTGTCCTTCGTCCAGTGACAGGGAAACTGCTCCACCCTAACAGCCAAAAGCCAGAGGAAACATAAGCTGTGCACAGTAATCTGGGCAGGAACATGCATGCAGTCTTCTCCTAATAGCTGCCTATCAGTTAATCCTGCAATTTAGTATGGGGCCCACAAAACTGAGAAGATGCTAGTTATCTGGGTATAAAATAAGCTCTTGAAATCTATGTGAGAAAATCCTCACCTTAAAAATACATCCATTTCTATGCCATTATTTTATCTAAAACAATAGTGATATTTTCAAGGGATTTCCTTTAAAAGAAAGATAAAATTAGTCTTAGTATTTACAGCCCATCACTAAGGCAGTAAGAAAATAGACACACAGCCTTGCCAGAACTGTTGGGTGTCGGGGCATTCCGGGCAGGCCCGGAAATCCACATGCAAGTGGGTAATGCTCAGACACGTGTGTTACCCCAGTAACAAGTTCCACAGAATTATTATGAAGTCCTGGAGACTTACCATGTTGAATACGTAAAAACTGAAAAGGCGTATTTTCGCAAAGTTTGTATTTGCGTATTTTCAAACCTCGGTAAAAGTGTATGCCAGTGAGTATGTGTATGGATTTGACATCATCGTCTGCAGTGAGACTGAAAATTTGCTGGGTTGGAAAATACATGTTTCTTTGTTTTCCTTCCAGCTTTTCACATCATTCTTCGTCTAACAGTCTCCTATTTTCCAAATATTTCAGTCCAGAATGTCTTCACAGCAGTATTTTGTACAGCTCTAGCCAAAATGCACATTCCCCAAGGAAATTCTACACCTTTAAGTTCCTTGGCCAGTCATCTAAACATGAAGGAGTTAACTCTAGACCCATTTCTGTTTCTTAATTCCATTTCAGAGAAAATGTTAATCCTTTAATTATATAGCATGTTCAACTGACAAAATTACTTTCCTGTTGTTGAAAACCTCGTTGTTATACTGAAGGCTTTTGATAAAACATGGCAATGGGAAAAAATATAGATTCTCTACTGACATTATTTTTATATAAAAATTCAAAGAAACATGCAATATTTTTAAGGGGATTATTATGTAGCCACAGTGGTTTCCCACTATGTATAGCCAACGTCCTCCCTTCCCCGAACCATAAAGCCTCATGGTGAGCAAACTCTGCTATCAGAGTTGGGGATTTTCAGTCAATGAAATGGGAAATTTTCAATTACATTGAAGGAACTTAGCTTTTTGTCCTAGTCCACCTCTTTGAAAATTGTGTTCTTTATCGTGATAGTAAGGTTATAAGAGGCTTTAAACAGAGGAATACGTCCCTCTGAGGATGGATGGCCAGAAAGCACATGGCAGACACCATTACATTCAACTGGCTGAAATCGTGCTCTGGGGTTTCAGGAATAGTTCCCCTGAGGTCTTTTTTTTCTTTTTTTTGGTTGGTGAGGTTTTGTTTGATTGGTTTTTTGGGGTTTTTTGTTTGGGTTTTTTTGTTCATTACAAAGGGATACAGATAAGAACAACTGGCAACATGGCAACAACTGTCTCCAAGCCGAAACTGAAGTTACCTGCCCATCATTTCTTAATCCTGTATGCAGGGTAATCAGATCAAACCTCTCCAGTCCCAGGACCTTACAGAGTCTTGTTCACTAATGTTGTCCAACCATTTGACATTCTTTTATCCTCTTAAACTAAAGAGCCTAGATCTGGGTGGAGCAGCACAAAAATGTAAAGCATAAGAAACACTTATTTGCAACTGGTCACTTCTGTGAAAGATAATGGTGAGTTTTCTACTGTGCACAAATATGTATGTAATCAGTTTCCGGTCTCCTAGCTCTTATCCCATTTTCTAACTGGGGGGAAATTTATTAAAAATTAGCACTGGGTTAAGCTCCTACTGTCTAATCTTATTACATAGGGCTGATTGTGTTCCACACTAATAAGCTAAGAGGTTAGGACATTAATCTACTGTAAACTAAATGCTCCAATGAAATGTGAGAGAAGAGATGGTAAAGAGCTTGCAGTGCAGCTGACTTGTATTGTGTGCTGTGCTTGTTAATGAAGACAAAGTTACAGACCATGTTATCTGTGCTTTAAAACTGCTATTCAAGCTCTTGCGTTTTTCTTCAAAATGGGAAGTCCTCGGGGACATATCCCTGAGAATACTAACAATGCCATTAAAAAATAATACAACTTGCAACATCTTTTTGTTATTTACAAGCTCATGACCTATCAGAGGGACATCTTGACCAATGACAGAGATGGACAAAGAATAAAGATGACAGGATAGAGCAAGCTGCATGTGTTTTGGGGCTTTGATTCTTGCAGCTTGAATGTCTGATTGCTACTGAGTTATATATCAAACCTGATACTGCATTAGGTCTGAATTCTCCAGTTACACACTGATGTGCATTGTGCAAACATAAGCATTACTTTCCCCTCTGACTCAAAACCAGCACCTTTTATTTCAGGCTTTTTGAGATGAATAGGTGATTGCCTCATGGGTCAAGAGTGCAGGTAAACTGAGCAGGATCATTAGCATTCAGCTCTTTGCAGACTTGAGAACAACTTAAAAACTGGGATTAGCTCATCTATATGTTGCTTGGGACAGTGGTGCCAAAATAATGCTGGCAAAGCTCTTTGAGCTCTTTTTATTGATGATCACTGCTGGTGCATAATACTACCATTGATCATCTGAAATTATTTTAATAACTACAAATCTCTATGATGTAACTTTGAAGAATAATCATAGGATTTAAATTGGAAGTGCAATGAAAACAGTCATTTTCTAGCTAAACAGAACAAGTAGTATTTATTGTTCTTAAGTTTCTGTGATATTTAACTCATCAGGAAGATATTTTGTTATCAATACATAGCTCACCAAAGCAACTTGTATCACCAATAAAAAAAACAATTCCTTCCTCCTTATAAATGATGCAGCTAGAGGTATATTGGACGTGATTCAGATTGAATGAGATCACAGAAAAACTTGAAACTAGAATAGTACTTCTTGTTCTTAAAAACAAAAATTCCCCATGTGAATGTTAACTATGGTCCCAAGAAATGGGCCAAAAGTTAATCTCCAGATGTCACAGCAGTACATTGCATAACTTGATCCACACCAAATATCCAGAGCCAGAGCCACAGCCCTTCTGTGGGTTCATCATACTCCAGAGAGAAAACAGAGCTTTATGCTGATATCCAAGGGGACCTTTCCTGCAGAAAAATAAAGCAGATAAAGTGGAGCTCCTCAGTAGTGCATACTTTTTCATCATCTGCTTGTCATTGTCTTAAAGGGCAGGGAGTTTTTGTGGCAGCTCAGGTTGAGACCACATGCAGAGCAGCCAGGGAAAAGAGCTATCCTGGAAAAGACATTCTAGGGGATGTAGAACAGAGAGGGCAGAAAAAGGCCCTGTGAGGGCAAAGGATTTGTGTAAACTCCTGCCCCGGTGAAGGGTTAGTGGAGGTATAAGCGCAGCCTTGTCTTCCCCTCTGGCCTTAGTGGCTGAACCAGATCACACTGGTACACACTCAGTACAGTTACTTATGCATTTCAACACTCTCCAAACTAATGCTCAGGCTTTTTGAAGGACATGTTCTGGTGTTTGTCAGTAACATGAACTGAGATAAAGAGAAATAAAGAATTCACAACCACAGAAAAGATCCAATAATGACTTATGACTTAAAATCAAATCCACCCCAAGCTCATTCCAACATCCTTTTAGCATGTCAGTGGAGCAGGCACAGAGATTTCAATGGTTTTATGTGGTAATCATTGTATCTACCTGCTACTGCCTCATTTTATTGCTTCAAAAGCATGTAAGCTTCTTCTTGCTACATAGGTAAGCAAAGCCTGGATGGAATTACCCAGGATGATGGGAAAGGAATGACTTAGTGGCTAACCTTACCATGAAAACAAAAGCCTGTGGTACAGAGCAAACAAGCTCCAAAGTTAGGGCCTGTCAGTCAGATAGCTGGTGGACAAGAAACTCTTAAAATGTAATACAGACCTCAGAATAACCCTCACTTACATGCTTAAAAGTTCATAAACTCCTGCCGCTGCAGAGCTGCAGTGAACAGTGCCCCAGTAGTGGCCATATGCTTCCTGCCACCTAGAAGAATGCCAGAAGGTTCCCTATGGCTGGAAAATCCATGGTGCTGGAATTTCTTCCCCCCCAAAGGGCACCTCAGCAGCTGGTAAAAAGAGCGGCCGCTTCTGCCACTGCCAGCCTCAGACTCCCAGGGGACTGTGAACTGCTGAGCAGAAGCTTTCTAGGCACAAAGGAATTTCTAACCTCAACAGCAGTGCTAGGAAATAGACTCTAATCCCAGGCAATTAAGTTTACAAGAAATACGCAGCCCATGGGGGGATGTTTAAGTGTGGCCAGCAAGTTTTGCGTGGAGATTGGTTAATGCTCCTCCCTGCCCCAGTCCCTGAGAGATCCACAATGAAAAAAGAGCTACATACCTTCTAAATCTGGACACCAGGTTGAATGCACTTGCCATTTTTCTGTGCCCCACCAGACTAAATTGACTGTTCACAAAACATAAGAAAAACAGAATTGTTTTCACAAGGTATCTAGACAGGTTTCTAGGAAGGAACCCCAGCTCATGGTTCATGTTCAGCAGGAGTGATACAAAAAGCTGGATAGAGCAGCTGGGGTGTAGATTTTCCATTAGCTAATAGGGCCATTAGCTTGAGGGCTTGTGCAGTATTTTCCTGACATGCACCCAGATCTACATGTAAATCTGCCACGGTAGAAGACATGTCAGGGCCTCCTCCCTCCTAGTTAGAAGGTGGTGACAAGAAGGATTTAAAACCATCTATCACGGCTTACAGAAAGCAGAACCTCTAAAGAAAGGGTGTGCTCATCTTCAATTACAATGGCCAGCTGTAATTAATTGCTGCATGTGGTTAAAATGCCAGCTGACACGTGGCATGTCAAGGGCAGGGGTGTTTCAAATGGGATAACCAGGTGCCACCTGGCAATGATGCTGCAAGCTAGAGTGGGAGGTGTTAGGTGTTGGGCTGTGACAGGCCACAACCACAGGCCCGAAACGGTGAGGGAACTCAGAAGGCGATGGGGGTCTGGAACTAGAATTATGCAGCCATGGAGACTGGGCATGAGGATTTAGGGAAGCCAGTGATCTAGTGGGGTGGGGGCTGGGGCAGGGTCGAGACATAACAGAGGGCAATGGAAGAAGACTATGGAAAACAGCGCCAAAAACTAACTCATGGAGAGGATGAGGCAAAGCCTTTCTCAGAGAGCCTCCCTTCCCACAATAGCTCATCTCACTGGCCACTCCAACCTCCAGAAGACTGGGGAATTGCAGCAGCTGCTGCTGAACCTCCTTTGCTGGCAAACCCGCTGGGGAGAGGATGAGCAGTGTGAAGCCAAGGGGAAACTCACAGCTATAAGAGGGGGTGCATGTTTGCTTCAGACACCACAGAATTCCCCACATCTTCTTGTCCCATCATTCCTCTTCTCTCTGCTAGATTCATCTTACTTCAGCATGGGCTCCACACAGGGAGAACAATCTGCAACTGCCATCGGTTGCTTCATTAGCAAAATTGGCAGTGGTTTTCAAGCGCTCAGGGACACAAGCTTTTTAACTAGAAGGAGCTTTTCAGCTTCATTACAGAGTGCCATGGTCTGTTGTTATAGTTGCCCCAAATGTCTGCAAAGGTAAGCATCTGATTTTTCAACATCCAAAGAATATTTCAAGTTTTGAAGCAGAAGGTGAAGCTAATTTTGAATTAGTCTTAAGTAACATAGAGGAGCTATTTCACCTTAGAAGAGAACTCAGGCCACCAACTAGCAGCAGCTGTTACATTTAGGTTTGACACCCAGGAAAGGAATTTGAAAGAAGCAATATTTTATAAAGAGGAGACTTCACTAAAACTCAAGGGTAGTTACAAAAGACTGATAGCTTAAAGGGAGTAAAACCCCCTGAAGCAGTTTAGATATGAAAGATGACTACTGAGATTCAGGAAATATATGTACAACCCAGTAGGAAAGGAAACCAGAGAGGCAAAAGCCTTCCAGTGTAATGAAAGCAGTAGGGTTCTTTGAAGAGAAGAGAAAGTCTTCAGGATTTAGAAATTTGACACAAAGTCAACAAACAAGAATATAAATTAGAGGAGGAACTATGAAAGAAAATTGTTAAAGTGGATCTTCTGTAGCAAATAGCATAAAGCTTAAAAAGAAACACTAGCAGATCATTTAGGTTCACCTGACTCAGCAACCCCATGAAAGAAATGGGAGACATCTGATGCCTATTAATGAGGAGATGTGCAACTTTTTGCAATAATGTTTATTGCTTCAGTAATGTCAATGAAATATCTGCTAAGATGGAAGTGTCAGAATAAAAAGTGGAATTAAATTTATCATCTGAACAGTTCTAAGTGACATATATCTGAGGTTCATGACAGCGATCAGGAATAAAGGTAACAAAAAAGATCAGACAGGTAACAAAAATAGCAGTTACACTCCAGTAGGTTGATGACTGTGTAATGTATCTGTATTTAGGCCATAAATAATAAAATATGCTTATCCTGGACATAATCACTTGCATTATATCACTGCTGGCACAGCTAGAAATAGTTTGCTTCTTTTTGTATACATTCAGAAGTCTGAGTATAGGTTCCTTCTCAGTGCAAGAATGATCTTGATTTATGAGCATGATGTGATGACTTTACAAAGGTGAGAAGAACCCTTCTCAGGCTGAATGTTCCTAGAGCCCATCATCCTCTCTGGGACACTGATGGAGGCCCAACCTTTGAGTCCCCTTTTCTTCCTCCTGAAAGAAAAGGCATTCTACCTTAAAACTGCCAGAGAGAGAGAAAACTTGTAAAAGAGAGTCTCCTATAGCTTTGGATTCCATTACTTTTGTATTAAGTTTTTTCTCTCCTCTCACTACTAGTTTTTCTTTAAGTCTACTCCTTTACTATTTACTTGGTGGTTTACTTTCAATTTTTTGATCACAATGTCTCCACTTCCCTATTTTTGCTTTTCTTTCTCTCCCCTGCCAGCCTCTTTCCATAACTGAGAAATGTCTTTCGTTCTTCTTTGCAGAGTCTGGTACAGTAATGAATAGATAATTGATAAAACATCCCACTCTCACTGTCTTTGCCTGGACTCATGAAATGCTCCAGCACAAACATCACTTGGGTAGTGGTCTGTGGCATCATGCTCCACCCTTCCTTGCTCTCTGCTGCACAGTGCTTCCCAGGACAACATTCCAAGCTGAGTTCTCAGACTTGCAGTCCCTAAATCTCACCCAGATTCCTGGCTTGCTTTCTTCTCAGCTGAACACATCCATCTAGCCTTGCAATCTCCCTGATGTCTCCATCTCTCAAGTTTTCCATGAAGCTACATGTGTAGCCTAATTCTGCTGTCCGTAGGGCTCGTTTAAAACAAACCCTCCTAGACCAGCACTCCTGAGTGGTTTGGACCCGATTTTCACTTACGCTACAGCTCAGTGTGAGCCAGAAGCAACGTGCTTTTGTGCAAACAGTAATGCAGTTGTGCACATACAAGCTGTGCTAATGTGCTTATCCGTGTGGGCCTTGCACATCCTGTGGGATACTCAGCTGGGCAGCAGACAGCAATGGCAGCCACCATTGGATGCAGGCAGGGAGGCAGCAGTGGGAGGGGGCTGATGTGCTTCTCCCTCTGCCTTCACTTTCAGTGCAACCAGCTAGGGGAGCCTAGGCACAATTTAATCCTTCCAGTACATATGAGGACTTGCTCTCTGTTTCATGTATCTGAGGAGTTATCCTTCCCTGGTAACATGCATTGAAACCCATGACTTGGTTCTGCAGGCTTTAGGGGAATATGTCATCACACCCACATAAAATCCCAAAATGTCAGAGGAACAAAAGGACACAAACAGCAAGAGCATTCTCATGCCTCCATTCCAAGCATGCAGTTCCCATTCACAGCTCTGGGTCTGAAAGCTCCCTGGCAAGCATCCTTTTCACATTTTACACCCACTGATTATGGGTGTGGGCGTGCGTGTGTGTGTGTTACTGGAAATACCCTGTGAGAGCCCATTTTTTTTGGATGAGAGAAGCCTTCAGAACTGATACTTTGGAAGCCATCATGTGATGTTAGCCAAATGCTAACATTATTTTGCTTCACCCACATACTGCTGGAAGCCAGAAAATGAGGCAGCTGCCTGCTGCTGCTGTAAGTTTGCCAGGCTGGCACTGCAGCACTTGCAGCCTGCCATCAGCTTAAACCAGCTCACAGGTAGCAACAGGCACACATAATTCACATTTATGTCTCAAGAACAAATTGAGCTCAGCAGTTCTGAGGCTTTCAGCAAAATTCCCATACAGCATTTTGTTCATTTGCTGAATTAGAAATATACTTGTAGAAAGAGCATCAACTTAGTAAGAAATGTGTACGTATTTCAGGCTAAAAGAATTTCATTAAAACTGAAATACCATTAAGTGGGATGACCTCCTTCTTTACCAAATAAAATTTTTATGTATTTTTCTTTTCTACTTTTAGTTCAGCCAGGTATGTTTTGTGTTGTCAAGATTACACAGCATTTAGTGCCCTTGAGACAGTCATGTTTCCAAAGTGAGCGATTTACTTGGAGCATCTAGAGATTCCAGCTTTTTTTTAAATCTTACCTAAAAAAATGTTTAAATAACAAATAAAGTAAGCCATTTTCCCCACTATTGCTGATGCATGTGGTTCACCTGGTATTTGCATTTCTGACATGATTCTATTGTTGTGTCTCTTCTGGGCAGGATATTTTCAGAAATTAGACAACAGGAAGCAATTTAGCAAGGTTTCTCCCAAGAGCTCAAAGACGGGAACACAGCTTTTTAAAACTTCGAAAAGAAAATTTCTAGATATCAATCATGCTGACAGTTCTTTCTACCAGAAAGTTTCAATAGTCCATAAGGTTCCAATTTGTCATTATTTTTTTTATCCTTCTCTAAAAAACAAACTTAGTCATTTTGGAAATAGTTGTGGTTAGTACTAAACAATATTTCCAAGAGAACATCTTACCTAAGACAACCAACCAAAAATGTGAATAGAAGGAGACATCATTTCAGTCTCTAGTTCCTTAATAGCACATTTTGGAAAGCAGAAAGCATAAGCTCCAAATTGCTGTCACTACTGAAAGGGGTATGAAACAGCTGAACAGCATATTTTGAGACAGATTTTTCTGCACACTTTTGCAGCCATGGGCCAAGCTCTGAGCAGACACAGTCAACCAGAGCCTCCAATCCTGTAAATCAGCCTAGTTCCAGACAAATCACCAGAACTGCCCCACGACACACAAGAAGAGGTCTGGAACCTCGGTATCTCATAAACATGTATTTCAAGTGTGAGATTATTGTGTGCTCTGAGTTCTGAAGGACAGGGAGGAGTATTTTGGGGGATGACGGAAGAACTGATTGTAAAATAGAATAGCAACATCTTCAAAATTCTCAGATCCAAGAGTCTTTCCTGCAGGTTAGACTTCCACCTCTTGAGTCTGTCCCATGCAACTGCAGCAAAGGTAACTGTTGGTGCTCCTTCCTTAGAAACCTTCTGGGGCCACCTAACTGCCTCTGCATGATGAATTATAGAAATAGGCTAGCTGTTCCCTACAGCACTGTCCTGTAGTAACAGCAACATAAATCCACTGACTTTCAAAGAGCTACATCAGATATACACAGCCCTACGGTGGCAGGGAGGGAAAGACTCAATGAATGGTTTATTTTATTTAAATCCATCTTTTTCTGTACTCCGTGCCCCAGGATAAAGTATCTTCAGATATTATCAAGTCTATCTTCACGAAGAAATGCATAGGACGTGCAGGTTTGAAGCAAGGGGGAAATAAAAGAAACACCCTCCAAAGGGAAATATCCTCAGACCCGTGCACAGAGATCTAAACCTGAGGACTATGTTTCTCTCCTGCACACTGCAGCCAGAAGCTGAAGGAGAACAGTGGCCTTCCAGATCTGCTCCCAGGGATTTAAAAATCAAGGTGAAACCTTGCAACTTTATTTCTTGTTGTAAGTGCCAAAAGCTTTTTCACTGTCTTCCTTTAGCAAAATCAGTTCTTAAGCCATTTTTACATTTTCATTTAGATATTGATCTATCATATTCTCAAGGCATTGGAAAGATTTATCTTGGCTTAACTAAGGGTTAGATCGTGCCTTTAAAAATGCATCAGTGAGAAAAAATTCAGGGGGAAAAGAAAGCAGAGACAGACAGGAAGTGATTTCAAATTTTGTTGAGTTTTGAATTTAAGAAAAAAAATTATCTTCAAGAGCAGATAACTTTCCAGCAGATTCACTTTTCAAAGAGGGCTTGGCACAAGCTTGGAGAAGGGAGCACTAGGGGGTGGCAGTCACAACACTGATGCCAAAGGCCCTACACAGGTGGTGCTGCATTTCAGAATCCTTCTCCAAATGACACCAAGGAACACTCCTGTATTTCTTGTTTGGGCAGCTATTGGTAAAAACAGGGTATTGTGACTGGACAGTCATTCACAGAGTTATGGAATCACAGAACCATCTGGACTGGAAAACACCCTTAAGGTCATTGAGTCCAGCTGTTAACCTAACATGGCCAAGCGCACACTAAACCCTGTCCTCAAGTGCCATATGTACACATCTTTTAAACACCTGCAGGGATGGTGAATCAACCACTTCCCTGGACAGTCTGTCTCAATGCTCCATAACCCTTTCAGTGAATAAATTTTCCCTAACATCTGACCTAAACCTCCCTTGGTGCAACTTGAAGCTGTACATATACATATATACAATTTCAATTCTCAACAATAATTGCAAACTGGTAATGGTAAAGGGCTGGAAGATGGTGTTCACCTGTGTACACTCTTCCTACACCACTCGTGTTTAGGAGGGCACATTCTCCATCAATAACAAGTTTAACAGAAGTTTGAGGAGGACCTGTTTTCTTTTCCCAGTACAGGCAAAATATATAACTTTGTGTATCCTTTATCCCAGACCTCAGAGCAATGGGATACTCTGGAGCAAGTTAGCTGCTTGAGCTTCCCATTTTTTGGACAGTGGTGTAAAGGCAGCACGGGCCTTTAGATGGATGTGAATACCACATCCAGCCTTGACAAAGGAAACATGACAGGCAGTCATATGGACACCAGACTCAGAGAAGCTATAGTCACTTTCAGTTTACGAAACTATTTCTATTTACAGGAACAAAAGGCCTGAGTGTCTTTGTGTGATTTACTGGTTAAATAACACCTGCTAAATACCTCTTTTCTAGGGTAAGTAGCCAGTGTGATCTTCAAAAAACAGAAGTGCCCTGGTTCTAAAAATCTGAAAAGTAGCCACATTTGTACTATTTTTAGCACAAGAAATGCCATTGTGTCTAAATCCACTTAACTACCTAAGTAATATTCTTTAACTTGAAAATCCAATTCATTTTATACTTTAATAGGTAGATGCAGTGAAAATTTCAGACATAGCAGCAGACATGGCATTTGTAGCTAATTAAGAAAAACTGGATTGAGCCCAGATGTGGATTATGCAAAGTGATTACTGGTGTTCTTTAGAAGCTGATAATTTTGAAAGCATTTCCTTGTGTTTGTTCACTTTTTCCAGCAAACCAAGATAAAAAAGATTCTGAAGGGAGGAAAATAGGTTTCTACAAAGTAAAACTGTCAGTGGTAATTATTTCCATCATTTCAAATTGACATGTATGGTAGTTAACGATTGGGTCACAGCCATTCTTTCAATCAAAACTTGTTTTTTAGCTGTAATCCAAAGTAAGCACTGCATATAGCTTTCAAGCATGGAGTGACATTAAATGTGGAACTCCACACCACCATTCCCACTGGAAATGTCTGTGAAATAGTAATATTTCATTCCTGCTGGGAAAAAACAGGCAACATAATAAGCACTAATTGTTAATGGTAGACTGTAGTATGTTTCATTCCAGTAAGCTGCTGAAATGAGTGAAGATGTTTGTCAAGTAAGAAGGCAGTCAACCTGAGGAAAAGAGACAGAAACAGAATTCCTAAAAGAAAGAGTGCTAGTGCTGTGCCAGGACCTTGATACGGCATCAAGAAATACAAAAGATGTGTTGCACAAATAAGCAGCAAAATACTTGTAAATCTCCTTTTGAAAGAAAATTTATTATAAGATTTTCTGATTGCTTATCAAATTGCCATCAGAATATTGGGGTGGAAACTGAAAAAAAAAAAAAATTAAGCAATTTGGAAATCAATTTATGCTGACTTTGTGGTGGGAAATTTGCCCATGTGCTTGATTTTACAAAGCTGAGAAGTGGTTTGGCAGTATCCATAGTAGCTTCTGCTTTCTTTCTTTTTCTCTCTGTTTTAAAGATCTACTGATCTTATTGTTAAATACTAGCAATTTGGCGTAACGGAGCCTTAGAATTGAGTAAGAAAGTTTCCAAAGAGAAAAATTGTCATTCTGCAATGCAGTCATTACTAATTAACATGATTTTTAAAACCAATATGCCCCTTCTGGGTTTTGTAATCATCTGTTGAATTACTCTCTTCTATTTGTTGTAGTTATGTTGACAAATATTGCAGCATAAGTACAAAATATATTTTGATTATGAAACAGATGGAATTCTCCATTCTGCTATGGTGAACTAAATTGGACTCTCTTACATTTTCTGTTTCTGTTCCTAAAGACATTAAAGATTATTATTGTCCTATGAACAGAAGTAGTTTTTACACTCCACAAATTACTCAGGCTACTGTCCCTGGTAGCAGAACATAATTTGCAATTCTCATTCCCACCAGCCACCTACACCCTGTTAAAGCCCCAGGACACCCCTGAAGCACTTGGTATCTGTGCCCACATTGTATCTGAGACCCTGATAAAGGATGGCATAACCAGACGTGCATTTGGTGGGTGCCAAGTATAGAACTTACAGGCTGGGGCAGTGTGGAGACAAGCGAGACAGTGGAGCGGACATCCGTGAGGCAGTAGATGCTCCTTCATTCGTACTGCAGTGGGAAAAGCAGCCTCTGAGTTTGCAGCCAAGGAAAGAGGTTAGAAGCGGATGCAGACAGTCTGTGAGTGCACTGCAGCAAAAACTTGCTACTAGTCTCAATATCCCCAAAGCCCAACTGATGTCTGCTTCTTGGAGGAGCTACAGAAAAAGATGGTTTTAAAGAAAACAAGTCTGTTTTGGGGGTGTTTCCCACAAGTTCTTTTTGAACAAGAGAAGAGCAACACAACAAAACCACAAAGGCACTTGTTTGCCACTTAGGGAAGTGATGAAAACCCAGTCATCTGGGAGATTTTCAGCTAGTTCTGGACAAGATGAATGTAAGGGCAACTGGGTCTTGGGGAAGCAGGTTGGTGGAAAACAGTGTCTGCTTCCTTCAGTATTCTTATTAAGAGGAACAACAGCAGGCATGAATTAGGAAAAGCTGCACACTGTGGACATTTGTTGAGATTCAGAGCAGAACTATACTGCATTAAAAGACTTGCTAGCAAAAGGGACTTTATCATGTTATATAAAGCCAAAACACAGACAATTCAGAGCAGAACTATACTGCATTAAAAGACTTGCTAGCAAAAGGGACTTTATCATGTTATATAAAGCCAAAACACAGACATCTGGGAAAAAAAAAAGTAATAGTGGCAGGGTAATAAATAATTATCTCGTACAGGACTGACCTATGCTCAATCAAAGTGAGTGTGGATGGAAGAACTGGAGATTTAATGAGCTATATTTCATTTGTGAGCATAACTATTGTCCTTACAGTGCTAGACTCAAAGAACTGCACATATAAAATACAGGAAAACTACACTCTATACTCATTAGTCTGATACAGAGCTCTTTCCTTATACACAGACATACCCTGTTTTTCCATGTACTCATAAACCATCTGCTCTGTTCTTTGCTTACATTTTGGCCTCAGCACAAAACAGCTTTTATTTTCACAGCTGAATATTCCCAAACACAGCAATATAAGTAGGAGAATGTATTGGTAGCTGTGTATGGTATCTGTTTATGAGATCAAGAAATAAACTTGTCTGTATAGATAATACTGCATTCTAACCATATTACAAAACCTTGATTGTAAGTTTCCTAGCCTATTTTCACTGCTTGCAGAGACAGAAATTTTAAAAGTGATTAGCAGGAGTGAAAGTTAAAGATAAGGTTGATTTAAAAGCCTTACAGTTTCAGTAATTTACAGTAGTATTAGTATCAGATAAAGATGTTTCTAGGAGTGCACAAGAAAAAATTCTGCTATGATACCCACCCTTGCAATACTAGAATTTAACTCATAACTTTTACCTTGATAACATCTCAGAGACTGAGGCTGCAGCATCAACTAATGACTCATTCCTATACAGAGCTCTTAAAAAAAGTGCATGGCTTCATCATAGGTGCCAAGTATTTCTTCAGTCTTTCATTTGCTTAGTCAGAGAGATTTCTGTAGGTAAAATAAAGGCGTGTTTTCCATGTGGATGCAGTGATACCCACATAAATCCTACAAAATGCAGTGTAGTGATGAACACAGTCCCAAAGTATTTGGCGTTTCCTAATCTTTATTCTGGGAGTACAGGAGAAGGCACAGCAAGGTGCCCTTTGAGGGGTATGCACAAGACCTCCAGGATCTCCTGTCCTGGATGTGAGCCACATGACTTTCAGACAACTATCCTTGACTACAGTTCCCTACCTCAGGAGACCCACCAATGCTGTGTTGGTTTCCTCAGCCCCAAAGCCCCTGACAATTCCCTTGCCCCACTCCCTCCACTCACCTCCCATCTACAGCAAGTCCCCTTTGAAGCATCAGCGAGATCAGGCCTCAAGACTTCTTCCCAGAACTTGCCAAATGCCAAATTTCAGATGGTTTCAACTCAAAACCAGGAATCTGACCAGATTTTCTTGACAACAGGCCCAGTTTCATTCAAAACGTGTTACAGACTTCAACAAACAGAGTCTGGGTTTTGACTTTCTTGTGAAACTTGAAACCACATGTGTTCCGCATGGTTTAGGTTTTTGTTGTGAATATCTTACACAGCTCTATGGGAATAGCCTTTTCTTGTGGGCTTTTAGCATTTCCTATCCCAGCCAGAACCATAAAAAGCAAAGGCTGGAAAATATGAAAACTTCAATTATGTGGAAAAAAGGGGGACTTAACTTTTTAAACCTCAGACAACGTTTGTGTTCATTTAGAGTGCAGAGTGAAGTTTTGAATTAATTCATGTTTTATTTTAGCTGTTAGCCTTAATTAGGTGCATTCAGGAGAAATCACTTCCCCTCTAATATAAAATCATGGAGCTTGCAACACATGGAAATTATAAACACTTTGGAGTGACTTGGGAGATGGGTGTTGGCTTTGCAGCAGCTGAAGAGCAAATATTTACAGTACATTATGCTTTGCTTCACTTCTAAATTATTATCT
The DNA here is from genome assembly GCA_013397115.1 of Edolisoma coerulescens. Lineage (NCBI taxonomy): Eukaryota > Metazoa > Chordata > Aves > Passeriformes > Campephagidae > Edolisoma > Edolisoma coerulescens. Next base: position 5,829 of record VWZW01006489.1, on the reverse strand, counting down.
TCCCCTTTGGAATAATCCATTTGCCAAAGACAGATTTCTACTAATGTTAGTGCCCTCTTCATCCATTTTGTTGAAGATAATTATTTTTCCCGCATTTATATATTGAAATGTCTTGCCCTAGCTCTCTGCAGAGTCAAATGAAAACTGAGGAAATTCTTAATTTGTCGTCTCTTTTGTCCCTGAATCACACTGTGGCTTCTGACAAACTGTTACACTTCTGTGAGCCTGCCTTTCTTTTTTCAAAATAAAAATACAAATACTAAACTTCCCAACAGAGATATTAATTAATTAATCTCCATAATAGGATCTTAAAATATAAATTGATATGCAATGTTAATTAGTGGTATCATAATTGCTTATTCCAAAAGCCCAAAGAAGCTGTTACTTAACAGATTACTTAAATTAATGCTAAAATATTCCCATCTTTGGTCTCACAGGGCTCATTTATGGGAAGTTAAATGTAACAAAAGTAATGCTATGACATAAAGGAGAAGAAATAATTACATATGCCATTTTTATTCCCCTAATATAACTTCTCCAGTGCATGATGTGCTATTAGGTTTTGCAATAAAAGTGCAGCAACCTGGCTTTGCGCTTACAATAGCTAAAACCATCTGCGTACGTGTAAAACCTTTGCTGGCAGGTTTCCATATGCGGTTCATGCATTCCTTTGCCTGTGCAATTTGAAGCTGTCAAAAACTAATTAAATAATTATGTGGTTGTTACTGCAGCTGTGTGTATTCTTCATTACGTTATAAGGCTGCGGTTTGAGGCACTCTCCTGCTCTAGGTTTCAAAATATTAGTAATGGAAGGTGTGTTGTCACTGCATGTTCAGCTGCTGCCAGAAAAAGCAGAGAGGGAAGGGAACAGCCTTTCATGTCAGTCTGTCATTACACTTCATACTGTATGTTCCCTCTATGCAGCACAGAGGTGAAAATACAAACTGACTTCTCGCAGCCCCTTCTTGTTGGGCAGAATTTGGCATGGTCTGTCCTGTGTACAAGACAGAGAAAAGCCCCTGCAGTACTTCCACAGTGGATGGGTGCATATCTGAAGCCTGTGTGTTGTTCTGTAATGCCTCTCAGCCTGGCGAGGTGATCTGGAGGCTGAGAGCAGAAGGAGAAGAGAGAGGCTGTGGAGAAGACCACTTCGTCACCTCCTTGGCCAAGAAGGACAGTGCTATCAGTGGTGCTCTTGACTCACTCCTTGACCCCAACGAAATCATTCCCTGGGCCCAACTGCCCTACCAGTAAATCATGGATAACTTTGTATTACCTCCTCCAAGAACATATTAACAGAATTTGTTAATGACTGTGATTCAACTCGATCTCAGACTGAGGGTGCTTTGCAATACAGTATAACAATATTCTGTCATTCTCAGTGATGTTAAATTACCACATCACCACTCAACAGCATTAGATTTTTAGTTGACAAATAAGGAGCTGTCATTGCAATAAAATCTCTAGTCGTTCCCCCCATCCTTATGTTGGAAATTATTCTCGTACACAGAAAAACATGGCTACTTATTTACATTGAATAAAATAGGGTATATGAGTATGAGGAGTTAGCCCTGTCCACAGGGTGAAAGAAAAGGGTAGTAGTCCCAGTGAAGAAGGCATCTGAGATCTCTTCACAGAGGAAGACATTTCTCAGGACTACTTAATGAGGCCACTGAGGCAGCTAAATCCAGGTAGTGCTGCTCTCCAGACCAAACCAGCCCATATCAAAGATGTTTTCCACTGCTACAAAAGACATGCTGTGTTTGCACATGCAGTGTACAATTTACAGTCATCTTTTGGAGGAACAGTGAGTTACTGCAGCAGCAAAGCTGCATCATACAGAATATCTCCAATTTATTATATCTTTGGAGCAACTTTACTTTTGGTAAGTTTTTCCTCTAATTTATGGAAAGGTCTCATCATCTGCAGTTGTCTGCTTGGCTGAATGTTAAAAATACTATTAATGTTCAAAATACTAATAAAGGGAAAGTTCCAGACGCTCATTTTCTTAATATTACACCCGCAGTATAATACATGAGTGCAGATGCCTTCTTTCTAATGCCTTCAGATGATTTATCACTATCAGTCTGGATGCCACACTGCCTTCCCCAGTGCACTTGGCAGCCATGACAAAGTTGTTTAAAATCATATGTTATCTCTAACAGCCTTTTTTCTAGAGCCTTGCTCAGACTTTCCTTCAGAAAGCTTATAGGCGAGTCATAGTAAAATTCCCGAAAGCTAAAATTAAAAGAAAATAAGCTACTTTTCTGAAAACCCAAGCTGGAAGCAAACGATCTTTCCACTTTTCAAGGGATACTAGACAGCAACGCATGTCTTTGGGTCCCTCTTGTGGTCTGGCAGCACCAGCTGCCATCATCAACATACCCTTGCATGATCCCAAACATACCAACACTCGGAGACACGCATGCTCCCAGACACATGGCCAGATCCAGCACAGACAAAGGAAGGGAAAAGGTACCAGTAATCCGTGGTCCATGTCCATTTCTTATCCTTACCAAAACTATTGAAATTCCAGGGAAATACTGTGTAGTGCAGTGCTACTCCATTTTCTTGTTGAACCCTTCTTTATTCATAAATATTATTTATTATTTATGAAACTACTGTAGATTATAACACAACATAAATGCTATCAGGACATGACTGTGTTTCAGACAATTTCCAGATACACATCCAAGATAGTAGATTTGTGATTTTGAATAAATGTGTACTCAAGATTTTGTGCATTCAAGATTTGCATATGGTATATTTCTATAATCAAGATTTTGAAGGCACTCTTCTTCTGAAGCATAGCCTTTGGGACTACTACAGAGAAAAGTTTGTTTGGGGTAATATAAATTTAGTTTTTGGAGCATCTTTTAAATGATTAAAATATGATAAATAACCTTACCCACTCTTTCTGAGCTCCAGCCTGTTGATAACAACCTCAGAAACAACTTCAGACATCTAGGCTGTAGCTTGAAATCACAAACTTGGGGAGATGAGAGAAAGATGGAGTGAGAAAATTTTCTTTAAAATGGGTGGCCCTGGCCAAAGCAGCAAGCTCTTTTTCGTACCTGTCTCCATCCAAGCACCAAGAGGCAACACAAGAAAGGCATATGCCATCAGGTCCTGTGGACAAGGTGTTCCGGAGGAGCCTAAGTAGTGTTGTCTTCTCCCTCCACCTGCTCTCACTACTATTGCAGATCCTCAGAAGGCATAAAAGGGTTGAAGAGATAGGAAGCAACAGCTGGGCAAAGAAACCAGTGCAACATCTGAAGTCATAAAGAACAGTAGCACGTGGGATCGGAGGAACGTGTGCTAATGAAGAAGGCGCATCCCAGACAAAAAGGCTGCTTGCTGCAGCCCTGCTTGCACCATCATCCAGCAGCTTGCACTGGCCATATCCATGTTCAACTTTGCTAACTAGAGGGAAATATGACAACTTCACATGCTTTTTACTGTCCAAGTACCTGTCACCTCAGGGCCTCAGACGCCTCCCACTTCTTCCAGATGTAAGTGTGCAGCTTTGGCCATGTTCTATAAAAAATTTCCTGATATGCCACTCATCCTTCCTTGCCCTCTGAACAGCTCCCCAAAACTGCCAGAGACTCCTCTGAGACCCTTTCTCCTACCTCCAACTGACCCCTCCCAAATTTCTTCACCTACCTGCACCATCCACCCCAGCATCAGGTCTAACACTACAACAAAACCACACTTTTCTAATACCAAAGAGTTATCTTGCTTTCACCCACAGGGAAGTAAAATCCAACTTTGCCAGTGCTACAGAGAAGCCTTAAACTACTCAGAGTTTATTTATAATGTTGGCTCACTGTTACTTGCCACAAAGGAACCGTTAAAGGAAGAACCAATTTTCTCCAGACTAAGGGCAGATGTACTAGTACATATATCAAACATCCATCAGTGTAGTGTGGAACAACTTGCATCTCTGATTTTAGCAACCAAACTCCCTACACACTTTCTTGGAAACTATAAATAGCAATATATATCAATATGTTCAGACCAAACGTCATTGTTTTTTTCCAAATAATCCTCTAATCCATGTATCTAGTAACCCAACATTAGAAAGACAATCTTAAAGCTTTTGGCTTAAGACTATCCACTTTCCTAGCTTCCCCATTTCAGAAATATTTACATCTTCCTACATTCCTCATATACTCAAGGGAATTTTGAAACTTGCCTAAATACAAATAACTTGATGCATGTGAAAAGATAATACAATATATTTCTAACACTGGACAATCTGTAACACTGGATAATGCATATTTTGATAGGAATAAAAAAAAACCAACCAAAACCCCAGTATAATTAAGTCTTTTATGCATTATTGTTGTCCTGCTTCCTTTTAGAGGAAAGGCAGACCTTTCCCACAAAAAGATAATGTGCCTCTACTGCTTGGAAAACCACCCCATAACAATGCTAACAATTCCATAAATGCCAGAATTATGTAGTTAAGGCTGACTGGAACTAAACCCGCATTTCCTTAAGTCAGCTGCCCTCTTAAGAATACACAGGCTTGCAAGGGGAAACTAATCCAAAAATGTTACCTTATTCAGTAGTTCTCTTTATTGCTTGGTCTACTGCTTGTCGGGAGAGTGGATCTTGTAAGTGGAGCAAAGATTGGCAGACACCTTGGCCACAGACACCACAAAGTGATCAAGTTAAAAATCTCTATTGACAGGAGGAAAAGGGCCAGCAAACCCTCAACTCTGGACATGAGGAGAGCAGACTTCAGGCTGCTCAGGGAATTAGTAATCAGGTCCCCAGGGGAAAATGTTTTTTGCAGGCATTGGCATCCATCACTGCTGGTCACTTCTTAAACATCACCTCCTAAGAGCCATACCCAAACGTCACCAATGAAGCTGGAGAGGCAGAAAACCAGCTTGGCTGAGCAAGAATCTTTTCTTGGAAATAAGGCAAAAAAGGAAGGTGTATGCCCAGTGGAAGCAAGGTCAAGTGACACAGGAAGATCAGAGAGATGCTGCTTGCCACTGTAGGGAGAAAATTCATGCGGCCAAAGCTCAACTGGAGTTGAAGCTGCCAGAACTGTGGGGAACAGTGAAAACAGTATTTTTAAATATGTTAGTGGCAGTAGGCAATTTAAAATAACATCAGCCCATTACAGGATGAGGATGGTCACTCCACAAACAGGGACATGGACAATGCAGAGGTATGTAATGCATTCTTTGCCTCCCTTCTTCAGCGCAGGTAAGACTGTTCTGGGTTAGGTTTTTCAGGTAATTTCTTCCAATTTGTTGTCAGGGAGATGGTGAATGGACAGTGATTAAGAGACAAAACGAGTAGCCAAGTGCCTTGACATACCGCTGAAATNCCCTCCCGAGGCCGCCATTACCCCTGAGGCTGCTCAGGGCTCGCATCGGAGCGCTCCCTGCCGGCTGCAAGGGTCACTGCAGCCATGGCCTCGCCCGAGCCGCCAGCGCCCCCTGCCGGTTGCAGTCTACTACACCAAAGGGGAAAGGGCTCAGCGGGTGGGGAATTTCTGTTACTGTTTTGTTGTTGTTGTTGTTTGCTCTGTCTTGTTACATACAGATATATTTTCTGGTAAAGAACTGTTATTCCTGTTCCCATATTTTTGCCTGGAAGCCCCATAATTCTGAAATTATAATAAGATGGAGGGAGGGGATCACCTTTCCATTCCAGGCAGGTTCCCTCNTGCTGCAGAATTCTCCTTGCTGCCTGCTGCTGAGCCCGCTGCTGGCAGGACCTGCCGGTTGATTGCGACTTTCCAGCACCTGCCATTGCCGTCAGAACCTCGCCGTCTGCGTGAGTGTTTCAGGGGAAACCGGGCCC
>VWZW01006487.1:82414-157306 GCA_013397115.1 Edolisoma coerulescens | reverse complement strand
AAAAAGGGGGGTGGTGGGGGGAGGCTATCATTAATGTCTGTTTCCATCTTGCAGTGGTCTACCAACCATTCCACTCTATATTATACAGCTTTGCTTTGTAACCTAAACTTTTTATAGTATTACTAAATAATGCAGAGTAAACCCAATAATCAACACATATTTGCAGTGATTCTTATGAATGGTTACAGGAAATCTATACAGAAAAGCTTTTCACACTACCTTTTATAGCAGGTAAAAATGTGAACCTGGCATGCCCAACATTCACTACAACTTTTCTGATCTACAACTCGCTAAAGCAATACACCAGAATTCACATGAAAGCCTGTCTCTATCTTTTATTAAGTATTAACAGCAGCATAGCTCAATGTAACATCATTTTAAAGCGCTCTTTAATTTCCAGTATACTATTTTTCTTAAAATTTCTGATACATTTTAAGAAAAATACCAACCTGTAAGAGTAATTAAAAGAAACTATACTGTGCTTTATTTAACTACCCTTAGTACATTTTTCAACAGTTCTCTGATACATATGTATGAGTGATGATGAGTCTTCTGAGATGAGCAACAGGAGATGCAAACTCATTCTGATTTAGTGCCGCCAATAGCAGAAGTCCTGTTGATGTACTGAAGGCAGAATTTTACACATGGAAAACTTTCCCTTTATGTGGAGATGAAGGCAAACAATACATGAAAAAATTACCATGAAGTGACAATAAGAGTTTTAGGTCTTATTTTACACTGTGTGGTGAGGGTTTTTGGTTTGGGTTTTTTTTTTTTCCATTTTGGACATGTGGACAAATCCCATTTTCTCACTTTCTAAGCAGAATTCAGGTACAATTCAAAAGAACTTCTGAGACTGACTTTCAAGCTAGCCAGCTGACAAAATCAGCACATTCTATAAGAAAGCCATGCACCTTTATGACTATAAAAGTAAGAGCTCACATACGGAATAAGGACAATCTAGTGAAGTGCACATGAATTAAGAAGAAAGGTATCAGTTCTTCCTGAGAACCAAGTCTTTTCTGAGTGGCATTAATTTCACCTTTGTAAATGCCCTATATTTAGTTCCTCAACTGGTAACAGACAGTATTTCTCTGTCTTAGAAGCCAGATTCAACTTCACCAGTGGCTGAAACACTCTTTGCTTGTTGGAACTGCGGGAAGAAAGTCAAAAGAATGGGGTGCACAGGATGGTGCAGTGAATTTGGAAAAACTTCTTGGCTTAGTCAGTACTAGAAAATTGTGTCCCATTTGTCTACAGGGAAAAAACTTCCCCTTGCATATTAAAGAATAGGTATATGATGTCTTCAACTCTATTGTTTTATCACTACAGAGTAATTAAGAATTACAGAATAGAGAAAAGCACTGAGAAGTTACCATTCTTAACATAGCTTTAATACAGTTGCTGAAGTAACAAAAATTGAGAATCGCTTATATGGAGGACTGCTTGAACTTATTCATTATAAATGCACTCAAATAGCACAATATTTATAAAAGCAACAGATTGTATACTCATTTTTTAATTTCATTTATGTTACAAGGAACTATCATGGTCAGCCAGTCTAATTTCTGCCCCAGTGAAATCTATCTCATTTTAAAAGTCGTGTTTGCCACAGAACTTGATCATGTTCTTTAGGAAAGTATCTCATCCTGAATGCAAATATTTCTAATGACAGGTAAGTGACTTTTCATAAAATGCTTCAATAATGACTTTTAAAGTCCTAAAATCCATTCTTTGTGTCTGAAACTGTGGAGCTTCAACATCCATTTAATCTTCTGATACTTTGCTAGAAAGAGGTGCCCATTGTTATCAGATTTTCACTCTGAATTTAAAGTAGTTTGTAATCAGATTGCCCTTTAATATAACTTCAATATATCTTTGATTAAATAAATAGGAAAATGACCTAGACTTTTCCATAATACCAGTCCTTTCAACATTCTAGTGGCTCTTCTCTAAACCTGCTAAAAATTTTAACACCATTCTTGAAGTGTGACCACAGGTCACAGAACCCTGTTTCAGCATCAAGTAAGATTGCTAACCAGACAAGCAAAGTAATCTGGGAACCAGAACATACCCTTTAGCCACAACCCTCTGTTTTGGGCTCAACCCCTGTTCACTAGATCTCAAGACTTTTCCAGAGACCCTGCTTTCTGATGCTCCTACAGGTCTTTTACAACTATAACAATTCTATCAAAATATTTATTACCTTCTCATAAGCCCATAACTTTACGTTTAATTACACTCAAACTGAAATTTTGCAGCAGCTAACATGGCAAGTAATTCAGGTCTACCAATAGCAATATCTATCCATTATTAAGCTTTTTTTTCTTTTAATTTTAAACGTATTGCAAATAACTAAATGTACTTTAGGTTACATTACATATTATGTTGGTTTTACAAGACGTATTTTTTTCTATAAGCCTATACAGATTGGCATTTTTAATAATCCCCTCTTAATAAAAGCATCTTACATCACTTATCCCCGTATTTCCAGTGGGACCACTGCCATGTGGACAGGTCTGTCATTGCCCACAGCAACCTTTACTGGTGTTCAACACATTTGAGAAATCATGTCAAAACCTTTTCGGAACTGAAGTTGATCACTAGAGCTGGGTCATCTAGCTCCTAAAAAAGTTAAATTCAAACCATCAGACTGCTTAAATTAGCTAGTACAGAAGTATAGTCATCACCTACAGTCAAACAGGCTTTCCAGCACAAATGTTTTAAGCAGACTAGAAATAATTACATTACCCTTTTACCTGTCCCCTCTAACTATTGAGTCATGACTTGTAATAGATCAATACCAATTTTCTAATTATTTCTTACCACATTTTAAAATGTCATCTTCCTGTTATTAATGAAGCTACTGATAGATATTTAGGGTGGTGGTTTTTTTCTTTTCCTTTTTTTTTTTTTTTCCTTTTAGCCTGGTATTATAGTTCCTAGAATCTGGTTACATCCACTTGGTTTTTTCTTTTTTTTTTTTTTTAATTCTTTCATAGGTAATATCAATATTTCCTTCACTTTTATTATAGCTTTTTGTAAGTCTAAATAATTGTTCTTAAAAACTTTCAAGTTATAATTCATACTTCTTAATTCAAACCTTTTCTCCTTTTTGATAGAGTTCATATTTGCTGTCTCTTATAACAACAAGTACGGTGGACTGAACTTGTATTCACCACTGCAAGCATGACCACTGGATAATGATAAACAAGCATTTATTTCCAAATCTGTAAACAATTTATCTTTCAAGATGCCATACAATATATATTTTCCTAAAATGCTTTAGCAATATTTTACTTGAGGTGTCCAGTATCCAAACTTTTCAGAGATTTTAAGGAAGTTCTGCTATAGAAGCATGAAACACACATCCAGTAGAAACCAGAATGATCGTATTCTCTAATGTCCTGGGAGATCTGTAGAAGCCATGTAGGAGATCTCTCTGTTCATTGTTTGTTAAAGCACTGCCCTCATGCACTGACATCCTAACAATATTACAAAGGCTATAGAACTATGGATCTCCATGTACCAAGGCAAACAGCATATATAAGGCCATAAAAGGACCTCTGCTTCCTCATTTAAAAACTAAGGCTTTTTACATAAAATGCATTTAAACCAGTCTTGCTGTTCAGACTTCTTCTATTCCTTGGACTTCTGCTGTTGGCTATAACAAAAAGGATCAGGTCCTTCACTTTCTTTATATACAATCTATTGACCTTAGTTTCCATTATTTCAGAGTAGTTTCACTAAACAGGAATTTTTAAAAATTGAAGATAAGAACAGTGAAAACTGAGGGTAGTTGAAAAACATTCAGATAACCCTCAAAGGGGCTACACAGAGTAGGCAGTATCTCTGAAATTCCCCGATGGTCAGTAAAGGTCACAAGAATCTGTGATCTGACATATTGCTTCAGCAGAAACTCTTTGAAGCTACAGCACATTTAACTTTAGATTTTTGTTCATAGAAATATTCTAATTACAAAGACTTAGGAATGCACGTGAACCATTTAACAAGGCAAATTTTCAAACAAAATAAAACTCTAATTAATGCCAGAAGCTTAATTTTTCAGTTCCTGGCAAATCCTGGCTCTGAAAGTCACAATATGTTCCCTTAGTGCTAAAAAAAGACATAAAATATTAAAATAACAAAACAGCTCTACTATTTATATAAATTCCTGAGTTGTCACAGCTCACATTATCAGTTGACAGCAACTTGTATCATGCAGAACCCAGTTGTTGGATTCTGAGAGGCTCCACCTCTCAGAGATGGAACTTTCCTAACCAGAGAAGGTATGGAGACCAGAGACAGCTCAGATAAGAAAGAGTATATCATCATCTGCCCTTTGAGGTTGTGCCTCTACTGACAGTTGGTAAATTTGTTGAATCAAAGTTTTTGATGGCTCTGTTTGTGCTGTGCTAAAATATGTTCCTAAATAATCAGAATATTTCATACTTTGTGTTTTTTTCAGAAAAACTGAAAGACGTTATCTTTGTACTGCATGGTTGAAAATGATCTTCTGTTGATTGCTTCTTTTTCCATGTCAATAGTAACCAACTTCATTTCATGCATGACGGAGAGTATGGGATATGGTATATATGCATTCCTTTTTTCATATTTATTATACCCTTGTAAAGAATCAATATTTAAATAAAATAGAGATACTGATACTGGTGGTCATCAGTTTTCAGAAGTCAAAAAAAATTTTCCCACATTCAGATGTGATTTCCATCTTATCCCATGTCAAAGATATCAATAAATATTACAAGAAGTACACACATCCTACTGTTTAACTGAATTTTTCCCCAACAAAATGAAAAGATCTCCTTTTACTCCACAGTGTCATGAAAGATCTCAGAAACTTCTGAATAAGGTAGTGCGTATAAAAAGCAGCAACAGCCCACAAAATGCATATTCAACTATGCCAAAATACACTAAAAAATGCAACAAAAAATTACAAATTTCAGATAGACTTTATTTATAATGAAATTAAAAACAAGTCACATGGGAAGTACTGATGTCCTTTAAACCTGCTATGCAGCTAGAAAAGGCCATTCTGCTACATCCACATATATATTTTGCATTATTTTATATGTACAGTAGTGTAATACTAAACCTTGTTTCCATGTAACACCATAGTGCTTTATATAGAATATCAAGTTGTGTATTATCATGAAAAACATTTTAAATGATATCGTAATAATTAGATATACTATGTCTTCATTTTTGTTTGCATTGTATTTTCCAGCTACTGATTTCAGAAAATTGTCATTAGTTTTGTTCTTCTCTTCATGAAGAGCATACAGTAATTTGCAAAATCAAGCAAGGATGAAAATGTGATTGAAATATAGGAATTTTTCTAATGAAATATTATTGTTGCATTATAAATTATTGATAGAACGGTTCTGGAACTCTCTTCTGATGTGCTCATCCTTTTGAGGGAAAATTTCCATAAGAGGCACAGCTATTGCTAGAGCGTGTTTGGCTTCAGATGCACATTTTGCAACAGTTTTATTAAATTATGGTCAATATAATGGATTTTTAAGGCCTATTCCCAAGTCCATGCCCATGAAAACACTGCTTTCAACTGCAGAATTGCCTAATTGAGAAATACAATTTACGCCTTTGCCTTAGGTACTTTTACAGTACAGAGGTTTTACATATTTATATTAAACAGATACTTGAAAGTATTGCCATATTACCATTACATCTTAGCAATGTTATGCTTGCACCATCTTCACTTACATAGCAGAAAATGTTACCTTGAATTACTGTCTTAATGTGAAGTTCTAACGCTTCATTGACTGCAGTCTGAGTTTCTTTTTCCACTGAAACCAATGACCAGGTGTGCTAAATGATTTCTATCAGGCTCAAACGGGTAAAAAAAGTCCTTGAAAATGTTAGTAGACATCATACCTATTTGTTAAGCTAAACATAGTGCTAAATGTTGGCACAAAGCTTGAGAAGAGACCAAAGCATCTGGGTGGTCTTCTGATCTCAAAAAACAGAGTAGAAGTGCTTCTCCCATAATTCAACCATGGAAGAAAGAATTTACTGATACATTTTAATCCTAAAATTCTAAGCAGCAAGAACATTTTGTTTTACACCAAGCAAGTGTATAAGGCATTTTTTGTTGAACAATTTACAAAATGGTATAACTAAAGCCATTTTTTTTTTACTCAAGAACTTCATCTCAGTACTTACCTGTCAATATCCTGGAACCCAAAGTATCGTAAAAGAGATAATCCATTAAAAATAAATGCAAAGCGTAGCAATCTACTAAAATAATGAAATTAACAAATATTGGAGTCTAGTTCAAGAAATTTCTCTTGGCTTTCAGTTGTTTTTCCCTACCTGGCCCATCCCAATCTTCAGTCTCCACAGCAAGTTGCCCTGGTTTCTCTGACCTTGCATCACCATCAGTTTCTGCTGCCTCCTGGATGCCTTCTTCATTGCCTAAAAAAACCATCAAAAAAATACAGTATTGACATATTTCAATAGTGACTTTTAAGCAGAGCTCCTATAACATCCAAACAACTGCTTACATGGCTAAGTGAAAACATATCCAGGTCTATAAACAGAGAGAAAATGAAAAAAAAATATTAGACATGTAAACATTCGTGAGTTCCCACTGACTCAAAGAAGCCCTGAGCATCCAGTACTTCCAGTTCCATGGAGAGAAAATCTCGGAAAACAGTGTTTACTCCATATGCTTAAAAAACAGAATCACAATTTGCACCTAATTCTGTAAACCAAAGTACATAAAATCACCGAGTCTGTATGCACAAAGGAGAGAAAGAAATCAGCTTGTGACCCCCCCAGGAACATATGTTTTCAGTTATGGTTTTTCTTGAATTGACACCTAAATGTTTCTTATGCACTGCAGATAAATGACACTCAAAACAAAAATATGATCCACTAAACATTTTGCTTTTTCACGCAACTAGTGTGAAATCCATGGTATTTCAGCATTTAAGGAATTTGCCCTTAAAGTCATAATATACCAGCAGGTCCCTAAAGTAATTTTCTCTCTATCAAGCTTTATTTAAAGAAATGCTACATTTCTGATGAATTTTCAAATTTTCACCATCCAGAAGTACCTGAAAATGTCTGTCTGCCCTCTGTTACTACCCACTACAAGGTCATACACAGGACACACAGAAAACTATGATAAGGTTAAATTTTCAGAGATGAACGTTTAATTTTTATTTGAAGAACTGCTTGTTAAAAGTGCAGTTATTTCAGGTAAACAAATACACTAGGCAAGCTCCATGCAAAAATACTTTGAAATAACCTCTATGAAAACTACACTGAAAATGAGGAGGTTCAGGTATTAACACAAAATACTCTGGCCACAGTATACATTAAGTTACATCTCTAAAGGCATTTCCAAGTTGGGATTTTACTAATTTGTAGATTATTTTTTTTAATACTAACCTATCCAAGAAACTCATGCATAGGAAGACACTAAGAAAAACAGAAAGAAAAAATCAAATCTACGCAATTAACTACTTCAAATAGGACTGATTATGGTTTATTTTTTTTTATCAAACTTGAAGGACACTTGCTAATAAATGGTGTCCCACAAAAAAGTGACAGCACTAGAAAAACAAATACTGTGTATTTTACAAACTGAAAAATCAGACCCTTTGTTGATTTAACAGCAGGAGACCAAGAAGGAGCAAATAGCACAGCAATTAAGCAGTAACTTGAAATTTTTTCCCCACTCATGATAACAAAAGCTTTAATTAGCAACATAGGTAAAGAAATGTGATTACAACAAACTATGCCAGATCCCCACACGTTATCACTGGAGCTATATTTATACTGGATAAGATTGCGACCCAGAGTTTTCAAGTACATGATTATATACAAACACTATAAAGTATTAACTTCATATGCACATGTAATGTCTTGTAATAACACATTCTTCCTTGAATTCATAAAACACGGTTTTTCAAGTACAAAGTATAAGAGCCTGATAAACTACTACTCACACAAACACAATACTATAATCACTCCAGAGTTTGATTACAAAACTATAGTTCAGTGTACTTGTGGTACTAAAAACGTATTCCAGAATATTCATAGGCACTTGTAGTGTGTAAAATAAAACTTGAATACAACAAAAATATCTAGTATAATTTTTGTGTTAAATTGACTGTATAACTGTAGTCAGGCATTTGAAATTCTTATGCTTCAGTTCAATCTGAAGTTACCTTTCAGAAGAAAGTCCTAAATATTCACGTGCTAAAAAAGCTATCAAGTTTCTGCTAAGCAGTTTTAGTAATTATTTGTTTTTAAGCAACTAGCCTATTTTGAATTAGCATTTGTATAGTTACTTTGTAGGAGTCAGACCTCTGCTTTCTTTGGGTGGACTGAAGAACCTATCGGATAATTTTACCTTCATTTTTCTATATTCACAGCTATTTAAAGCAGTAAAAAATTGTCTTTCATTGGAGAGACATAAAGGAAATTTTTCCTAGGTTCAGGCCTGGCAATATCAACTCCAGTTTTCTCAAAAATGTTGGAAAGCATTTCACAGCAAAGGCAATTCTTGGTTTCTAACTCAAGATGTATAACCAACATAGAAAGTTCTTAGAATATTCTTTGTATAGAATGCAAATTTTTTTCATCCACTCTATATATTAGAGCTGTATGTACTAAATCAGAACAGTAACAGCAAAATTTAGAAATAGCAATTCTTTTAGACAGAAAAGAAGCACATATAATTGGATAATTTAACCTCCAAAATACTAAGTTTTTCCAGGTTATAATATATGCCAACCTGGTGTTAGCCTGCAAATTTCAGCATTCTTCCAATCAGTGCAACTAACCAGAATATCAAACAAATTAAACTATTAGAAATAAAAGAAGACAAAATTACATTAAAAGATTGGGCTGAAAAGCAAAAGGACAGAACAGCTAAGGTACACAAACTATAGTACACAGTAATTAAGTATTTGGGAGATGAGGAAAGATCTGAAAAATGTATGTTGGCAGATGACTTCACTTTCCATTAACTTGCTTTTTCACTGTTTCATGAAGTATAGTGTTACGTGGTTTTCATAGTCAAGTTTTCAGGAATTGATGCATGTCGTGTACAAATAGAGTCGATAAAATGTGCAATTTACATTAAGGAAAACTTTGCTTTGCATCTAGAAGTATTTCTAATTATTTTCATTGATATTTTCTAGTATTCCCAACTGCCAAATGCATGCATTACACATGAAATATCACCACACTGATTTCTCCTGTTCCCCCACACTACTCCAATCTGCTTCTGAAACCAATAAATGGTACATTACTGTCAATTTCCGAATCCACCAGGGAGTGAAGTCTATCCCAGGCTCAGCTGAGCATCAAGGTCAGACTGAAATGGGCAACCAAGACAATCCATTTGGTGCTGGAGACACTGAAACTTTAAAAAGCCAAAAGGAGGCTTAGCAGAAGAGCTGATAATAAAGCACATCTCTCAAGCTTTTTTCCTTTCTTTCCCCATACTTAAAGCTATTTTAGCAGCTAACATTTGTTTAGCACAAAGGAGTTTATTTCCTTTCAGAATTTATTTTCTTTCCACTGTTTACGCTTTCTGTTCAGTCACTGACTACTTTTCAGTCTCAATAAGACTATTTTTTAATATTCATTTTAGAACTGATTACATTTTTCTTCAATTTTCAGGTGTAGATATCTAACTGGATCCAGGACATTATTTATTTCTTTCTTCCAAGTCCAATCAAGTGCTTTTTGCCTATATATACTACCCATTTTCTACAAACTTGTTGATTCCTTTCTAATCCCATTATTTTGGCTTTTCTCACACTTTTTCTTTACTTTGCTGCTCAATTACATTTTGTATTTAAGGTAAAGGATAAAAAACTTTTTCCCATCAACACCAAAGAGGGGTATGAAAGCAATGATAAGTACTCTAAAATGAACCAAAACCTGCTTCTGTTTAAGCAGGTTTAAGTAGTCGATTCTTAGCAACTAAGCCTGGTAAGCGAGTTCTGTCCTTTAAATGATCATTGTACTAAAAAATACTCATATGAGAAAGCACATATAATACCATAAACCATGTTCAGTCATGAGTCAAGTAAATCTACTAGAATTTCCACTACTTCTCCATACTTGATATTAAAGTTACACTTTTGGCAGAGCTCATCACCTCTAACCTTAGATGTCTGAAAGTTAAGTTAGTGCAGAATACTTACATAGATGCTCCTACAGGCAGGGAAGAAAGAAACCTCCTGAGTAATTCACCCTGTTCTAGGATGCCTGAGATATGAGACCCCTCTCGGTGTCTGGGAGAGCTGGAATGAATCATGCTCTTAAACACACAGCTTAGACTAGGAACCTATCTTTAGTCAGCTAAAGTTGGGTGAAACAAATCTCTGACTTATGCTGAAATGCTGAATACACAAAATACTGCTTAACTAAGAGGAAAAAAGAAAGTCTTATTCAAACAACTTAAATATGTAATGTGGACAGACTTTTCATCTTGACCTTATAATTTCTTACCGCATTGACTGTTTTCTGTTGTCTTCAAAAACAGTTCAAGCTTTTTTAATGTGGTTTAAGTAGCCTAATGTTTATCCAATAGACAATTCACTGTAATTCAAGGTGGTAAAGTTGGTCAAGAAATCTGAACACTGTAAAAGAGACATATTACCAGAAACATGAGAGAGAGAGCTCCAACTTCTCTGACAACACTGACAAGTAGGAAAAGAGAGGCTTGAATATTAACAAGTAATTTCACTTTAATCTTTTTAACAAATTAAAGACTTTCCAATTTGTACTTAATCAGCTTGTACCACAAGTAGTTGTGGTATTTTAAAGAAGCACATGGGTTAGCAGTTCTTCTCAACCCTGCTGTTTTAATCCATGTTGTTCCTATCAGTATTAGGCTCTTACAGAAAGTCTCGTACAATATAACTATTGAACTTTCTTGACTATGTTATAGGAATGTTATAGCAGCTGTTAGGCACTCTATAATGTATTTTGCCATCAGCTAAATCAGCAAAGTATTTTTAACAATGAACAGTTCAGAACTGACAGATCTACTTTCTTGTTTGCAACTGCTTATCACGGCATAGATATCATGTATGTTTACCAGGTGCTTCCTATAGTTAGGATACCTTCACAGAAGCCGCTCACAAAAGATAAGGTCATAAAAGAGATGAAAAACCTGTAAGCTTCATACACTCATGGTTTTATCATCAGACAAAATAGCTTTGGGTGAAGGACTGTACCAGTCACAAAAATCACACAGCAGTTTCTATTAGAGTGAGAGAACATTAAAAGTTTGAAATTCAGTTTGTTTTCCCTCTTCCTGGCAGCATAAATGTAAACTTAAATTGTTAACATCCTCATACAGCTGTTCAGGGTGAAACATCACTTCTCAATTATAATAAATCAGTTCAGAAATAAATTGTTGCAAAGCCTGTAGCACTGTGTATTGCCAAAAGAGAAAATAAACACAATCCAAAGACTTGGGGAGTCGCTCACTGCAGACTTTCATTTGGCAAGGACATAACCTCATGTGTGGTGACAGACCAGTGTGAATGGCTGTGAAGGGGGAGGGGGCCCTCTCCTTTCTGCCACAGTCTAAGCAGCAGTAATTCTAGAGCCAGCCAAAGAAGGATTCTGAGACTATACATACGAAATAGATGCCCGAGCTTCAGAAACTATAGATCAGCAATCAAAAATTGTCCTTTTTTATTCGCTTTATCTCAATGCCTGCAACCAGTAACAGAGCTTACACACACTGATAATCCTGCTCTTCAATCCTAAGAAACACACTGTAAGCTGAGAATTGTTGCCAGGAACCTCTCTTCAGAAGCTATACTCAGTAACTTTGAAATAAACCATATACAACTTAAAACACAAATACTTAATTCATTCAATGTAACCAGCACACACTGTTCTTAAGACCAATGACATCTAACAGGCCTTAACTAACCTTCTTGTGGATTATCTCTTTTTAAAGTATTCTATGGGTATATTTAACTATAATTGTAAATGCAATACAGGTTTCAGCAGAGATAAAATATTCTGGGTATAAAATAATGCAAAAAAAAAAATTATAAGCTTTTGGAATGGTAATAGAACTGTGAGAATAAAGATACTAAATAATTTGGGAGGGATGCTTCCACACTTCATCATAATTGCCAAATGATGCAAGGACAAGATAAACAACTACAGTGGGTACAGTGCCATGCAAATGGGTTTACTCTACAAGCCTTGCAAGGGCAGAGAGACAAGAGAGACTGAGGAAGAGATCTGCCAGTATCACTACCAGACTGCTATCAATTCATCTGATATATATCAGAAATAAATTCAGTGAAGCCCATAAAAATCAACTGAGACACCCTACTCTACAAATACAGAAAGTATGAGCAAAATCTGGCCCACAGATGATTGATTTGGTAATGTACCTGAAAGAAACCAGCACTTGAACAAGTTAATCTACTGCATTTTATTTCAGATGATATTAATCACCTCAATACTTTGCTTCTTTGCAAGCAATTATTGTTTTCTGTCATGCTGATTAACAATCATAATTTCTCCTGGGATAAACCTCATTTGAAATAACTGTATGTTTCCATTTGCCCTAAGCACTCTTACAATTATTTATCCAGCAAGTCTCAGAAACAAGGCATTGTCTCTTTCCCCAACTTTTAGAATCAGTCTGTGAATATTCAGGTGTTGGTGAGTGCCTACATATGTGCAAGCTGTTAGTTCTCCAAAACAGTGGTATAAAACTATTTTGGTTCCTATTAAAATCACCACTTTGTTTAATAAAATGACATCTTGACACATTACATTTCAGCACAGTGATCATGTTAAAAAGCAGTGTCAATTATTTCTAACCATTTCAGCTACAGCCCTTTTCTCCTGGGATAAGACACTGCTGCGCAGCACATTCATCTAGACTGAGTCTGGCCTTCCTCCTTCTCTACGTGTTTGATATGTTCTCATTATCGCCACTGTTTGCTTTTGAAGTCCTTTCAAGACAAGGATCACTCATTCAAATGTATTTCCTGCAGAACAGTGAAAGTGTTCTCTAAATTGTATCCCTGGCTTTCATTTTATTAAATGGTTTTAAATATATATATGTATATATGTGTATATATATATATTCTAATTTTTAGAGAGCAACTCTAAACACCGGTGCTATAAATGAACATCATATACCGGCTACTCAAGAACTTCCATTGATTTAAAAAGAAATAAAAAAGTCTTGCGTCTTTTCAATCTTTCCCCATTAAAACTTCAAATACAAGAACTCTATTAGACATATGCAAGTACTAGCCTGGGGTTCAAACTACATAGCTCTAAGCACTTGATTAGAAAAGCAGAAGAAGCACATTTTAAAAGATATTTACATGCCACAAATAAAGACTGATGCTTAATATAATTTTGAAAAATTATTTCAATGGAAATCAACAATCCATGAGATTCTAAACCAGCCTGCAGCAGAACAGAGAGATTACTTCAGAGAAATTCTAACAAGTTTCAAATTCTAAGTTTGAAGGCTCTTCTGCATGTTCATAATTCAATTTAATTATATAACAATTCTGTTCCATCCCTACTGCAGAAATATTCCATCGTATATAAGAATTCTTCATCCAACCAAGAACACATAATTTTATACTTTACAGCTGAAATCATTATCATGTACTAATCCAGTTCTTATGTGATTTCTACACATGACTACATAACAAATAGCAATAAGTACCTTGTGTTCCTACACAGTGAAATTTTTATTTACTTTGTTGAAAACAACTGAATGTTTTTATTTGAAATAATCAACACTTCAGATGCTTCAATATCAAAAGCAGCCAATTCCCTACCACTGCAGGTGTGTTTCCACATACATGTTGTATTACACATGATTTCAAAACCAGTCTAGGCTTCTCTGAGTCAAACCCAAGAAAAAGACTTAGCAGTCATAAATACATGCTTTTTTTCCTCTATTCAGCAGAAGAATCTATCCCACAACAATATTTGTCTTATCAACATTTATCCAATGATGTCATAAATGTGACATTTGCTTAATTTATTTTCACTGATCCTTTCAGAGTTATACTACTGCAAATATACACATATAGTACACAACCTGTGAGCAAGTCTGCTTTTTGGGCCTGGGTTGCAAGAATTTTTTCAGCCATGTCTTTGGTACAGGTACTCTTCACAAGTTTTCAAAATTTTTGTGTCAAGGACACCAAATCAGACAAAAAAGAGAAAAAATGGACCTATATAACAAATAAAATTAGAAACAGATGTACAGTACACATGAACTAAGAACATGTGGTGAAATTGTCATTTGTGCATTTCATATTTTAAAGAAGATTACCCTTATTAATTTGCAATTCATATTCTGTCAAATTTGAGCTCAAATTTAAGTCAATCCAAGTTCAAGTTTTGTGACTTTCTAGAAAGAGGACATTACACTACTTGTTGTAACCAAATAATCCCTTCGTGAATTCTATCCCTAGCTGTGATAGAATTCAGAATTTCATTGTTCATAAGAAAACCAAAATGTGCTGACTGAAAAGGCTGGAGTTGCTTTGATAAACTGCTTAAAGTCAAGTAAGCTGTTTAAGTGTTTCTCTCACTTTTTAATTCTGTACAGTTAAAATAATGTTTTCTATTTGGATCTATGTATTTATTTCTTGAAACATAGCTTTCTAGTTTCTTTTTGAGATATAATTTTCTGCCTGATGACCAATTATTTAATGTCTTGATTAGAGGAAGGGTTTGCTTGTTTAACTTAGGTCAAATTTTTATCCAACTAAAGTTGATGTCACTATCTACATAGGTTTCAGCTGGACTGAAAATAGGGTCTGACAGGTTTAAACACGGGTTAGCAGTAAACAAAGAGAAGTACAAAATAGACAATCTTGTACTTTTTATTTTGGAAGTCTGCACATGCTCTCTAGTGAATGGTGAAAAAAAAAAGAAAAAAGATCACTCCAACCTTTTCAGGTATCTCTTTTCCCTTCTAGCAAGAAAACAGGTGGTCCTCTGAGCTCCAGTAGTAGGAAAGACTGAGAAACTGTAAGAGGTAAAGCACAAGGCAAATGCTGATGCTCAGATGAAAAAGATCTTTCATCCTGCTAGGATCCAATATAATTCTGACTTAGCATTGTTCAAAGGCTATTATCAGAGAAGCCCCTTCCTTTCTTTGTCCATATTCAGCATCTGACAAAAAGCATGGAAGATCAGAATGATAGAATCGTCAGGGTTGGAAGGGACCTTTAAGATCATCAGGTCCAACTGCCCACCCAGCACTGGTACTGTGACCCCTAAATCACTAAACCACATCACCCAGCACCAGACCCAGATGCCTCTTGAACACGTCCAGGGATGGTAACTCCACCATCTCCCTGGGCAACCTATTCCAATGCCTGACCATCCTAATGCCTAACGGTGAAAAACGTTTTTCTAACATCTAATCTGAATCTCCCCTGCCTCACATTTAGGCCGTTTTCTCTCATCCTCTCACTGCAGGCATAGCAGAAGAGACTGGCCCCCACCTCACCACAACCTCCTGTCAGGTGCATGTAGAGAGTGATGAGGTCCCCCAGCCTCATCTTCTAAAGTTGTTTCAGCTGAATGTGATACAGATAAACATAAGGGAACCATTACTCTGGGAAACATGAGAATCCAACAGTGTCACAAACACGCAGACAAGTCAATAAGAGGTAACCATTGCGTTTTTGGAAGGAGCAGCGCTGTGAGTTCTTATGCATATTCTAGTTATCCTAGGAGATGAAAATAGATACACTCCCTCTTCTGTCTCTGATTAACAAAAAGAAGGAATATATCCTTCATTTAGTCAGAAAGCCTACCTAAATCAAATGTAATGAATTAAAATAAATATAAAAGAATGTAAAGGAATATGAGCTCCAGCAAGAACAGAAGTATTGCCAGGGATAGATAATGTCAGGCGCAGGGAGGGGGGTATCTGGTGCCAAGCAAAGCCGAGGGCTGTGCAATCACCTCTATCAGTGCTCTATCAGTGTCTACACTCCAGCCAAATCCAGAGAAAACAAGGAGTCAAAGATTCAGGTCAATAAGCTTATAGGCGATTTGCACAAACAGCTCCTGCAGCAAGGTAAAAAACAAAGTCATATTGGCTTTTCTTTTTTATTCCTTCTCTTTGAACTCCTTGGTCCAAACACACCCTCGAAATGTCAGTGTTATATGCAAGAATTTAAAGAGCTGAGCTTCTTAATCCCGTTAAGAAATAAGAACAAAGTTGCCCGTAAAGATCTCCTTATTGAGCTCAACGTGATTATGGTATAGCTGCCTTCTGCTGATCCTACTTCCACTTGCGATAGCAAAAGTGTAGAAATTTGTCATGAAATCCATTACTGAAAAGGAAAAAAAAATTGATTAAAAGGTTTCTGGTTAAAAAAGTGAGGAAAAAATAAAGAAAAGAGAGCATAAATCTACTGTTTGATCCAGAAGCAGAAAATAGCTAGCATATTGTCAGTCACTACATGTGTAACATGAAAGAAGCAGGGAATATTTACACAGATGCACACAGGCATACACACAGACACAAAGTCATACTCCAGAGGAAAAAGGGACACACAGAAATCATTTTCAGGGTGTTAAGAGTTTGGTTGGTATTATAGATGGTAGCATGATAGCTTTGCACATGAAGTGTGAAGAGATAGAAGAATAGACAGACGAACTCAGCTTTGTATACGCTTTCTCATATGAGGAATCACACTGCAGCTGTTTCTCTGAATCTCAAGCCTGGCTGCACAATCAGGTCACATGGTTTAACATAAAAAATTCCAGTCCCAAGCTGGTCTGGCAGGCTAGTAACAACATACATGAGCATATGTACATGAGCAGAAAACTTAGTTCAGGTTCGGAACTCATCCCTTCCTGCCCAAGCAGAATATGAGAACATAGAACCAGGTATACACTCATTATGCAGGCCACAAATTCCCTGAGTTCCCTTCTTGCTGACTTAGAACTGCATATGAGTTTCAGACGGCACTGAATTCCCCTCATTTCCCTCTTCCCCCACAAATAAAGATAACCAATGTATCAGGAACTCAAACCACTCAACCAGCTACATTAATCGCGCTACAGACCTACATAGCAGTGTGTGCTATAGATCCTAAAATCATTGCATCCTGAAACAAACACTCTCCATCCCACCTCATGTATCCTCCCTATCACCCTGTGTCACCAACTGAAGCAGTTAACACTGGGAAGCAGAAGCCATTTGCTTTCCCATCTGCCACCAGGAGGTTTGAGACCACTGAATCTCCTTCCACTGAGGGCTGGTGCCAATGTTGCCTTGTGGTGAAGTAACCATGGGAAGCCTACAACAAGAGGAACAAGAGCAATAGCCACGCTACAAGCAATGAACAGGAGAATTTGACACAACTGTCTTGGCAAGCAGCAAGAAATGAACCTGCCTTCTTTCACTAATTATCAGATATGGACATTCCTTTGTTTGCCTCCTTCTTCTGGCAACAGTCCAACACTTTCTCCTTTGATTGTACAGCTCCTCCATTTTCTTCTCTTGCCTCTTTCCTTCTGTGAACACAGCTACTTAACTATCTACTAATCTCAAGTGATCTCTCGTATTGCTCAAGATAATTTTCCTTTGAAAGTTAAACATTCATTGAACATTTCTGCTAGGAAGGAGCTGTAATTTGTTTAGCCAGTTTCCACCACTATGAAGTCACCAAGGCTCCTATTGTCCTTTCTGTTCACAGAGAGTAAAAGACGTCACCATATGAGCATAGCAAACTTTCTAAGTTACAGACAAGAACATTTTCGTTATTTTTCCTGAGGGCATCTAGGGAGGATGACAGCAGAGACTCGAAAACCAACCATAAACTACTTCACCTCACAAATGAACTTGATTTAGAACTTTGATTTTCATCCCATCACCTTCAACTTGGCCTTTGTATTGTTCTGATGTTTTTCCCCTCCTTCTATTCTGCCCTTCTGTAATTATTAGCCCTATCATGCCTCCAGCTCACTTCTTCACATCTCTGTTAACATCACCTTATTTTCTTATTCCAACCTACAGTAGACAAAATTTAATCTTTATGTCCTGTCTCCTAGCTTCCAAATCTAGCCTATCCCTGTTCTGCATGGGAGATAGGCTACTTTCTCCTTATTTAGATTGTTGAAACACTGACTTTTAGGTGATAAATTTTCTATATCTTAATTTAATCTGAATTAATCTTAATCTGATACAGACTCTGATTCCAGACACCCACTATTTGAACATTAAAAAAAAATATTCACCAAGGGAAATTCCAGGCTAATACATACTTTGTGTGGACAGCATCATCAGATACCCTCTTTATTGGCAGTACATCAATTTGTAGTAACTAAACATAAACAGCAATTTTCAAAGGCTGTTCTCAAACTGACAAAATGTAATGCACTATAATGAAGGCTACCTTCTATGAAGTTTGTTTCTACTTCAAAGATAGAGATCAGTGCAGCTTTGTAGTAGAACACCACTGTCCTGTTTCCAAGATATTCTCTTTCTCCTAATCTCACAGTCAAAACTGCAAACAAATCAAACTTAACTGCCATCTATTATGAAGCTCTTCATCCAAAAGGTTAAAAAAATCAGAGTTGGAAGCTTAAAGCAATTCCTGACAAACAGTAGGTTGTTAATTTCCATTTCAGTTTTGAATATTTACTTGCTTAAACCATCGTTCACTTCTTCACATCTGAGTGTAAATGAAGATCACATAGAATAAACATTCACATGTAGCAAAGTTAATTTTGTGGTATTGCAGAATTGTGGGAGAAGAGGAATTTTCCAGATTCCTTGTCATAAAAGCCATTAACTAGCAAAAGAAGGGAAAAGTAGTAGCAGAAAGCCAAAATTTTGAAAACGGAGAAGTTGTTAAATGACATGTAGCTCAATCAATGTGATTAATTTGCTTCACACTTTGCAGAGGCTTTCGCCTTCACCTTCTAATTCTGGCAACTATTCTGCTGAATCTATCTCACAAACCCAAATGAATAAGGTGGGAATGACAAGTATGGCTTTATAAAGGTTTCTGTTTGCAATTTAGACAGTAAGGGACTGCTCTCTGCTTATAATACCATCAGGCACAGTTTGACAGGAAAATCTCTTCAGTCAAAAAGCCAAAGTTACCAAGTTGTGAACCTGTAAGTCCTCTATTCTCATTCCTCAGAATGAATTGTGACTTCAGTAAATTTTTGCTTTTGGTACCTAGTTTGGATAGCAAAAAGCCTCTGGTTTTAGGTGGTACTTGAATTTACAGAGCTGGGTAAGTATAAAAAACATACCATGGATGAAGCCTCACAAACACCTCCTCCCCAACAGCTGTGCCACTTGCTCCCCATGCCTCTTGATTCTTGCAGGAAGCCCCGCAACTCATTTGTCCTCTTGTTCTGGGTCAGCTGGGAAGAAACCCCAGGGGAAGGAAATAGGGAGACAGGACAGGTAAAATTTATATCCAAGTAAACACCTTTACTTTCTAGAACCTTTAATGGTCTGTGCTAGCAAGGGCAGTATTCAGAGATAGCATAATGGATTCCCATGCCAGTTCTGATATATTTCTGGGTAAAGGAAACCTGTTGCATGAGAAAACACAGATTGACACTGATTTTTCCCTTATTTGAAAATACTTGTCATTTACAGGCTGCCAATCCTATCAAAGAGCAGAAGAAAAATCAAAAGTCAGGCCCCTAAAACAGAAATTAGACTGCACTTATTTGTTTTCTAACCTATTTGGTACACATCTCATTTTCAAGCTTTTTCATTTTCATAATGAATTTTCATTCATGATGTTAAAAAATATTTCTAGGGAAAAAAAGCTTATTTCTCATACCATCTTTTAGTTTCACTACTGAAGTACTACAAAGAAAAACAAAAGGTTGTGAATTCTTAACAGATTCATGAAAAAAACCAATGGGAATTAGTCTCATTTTTAGTATTTACTATATAATAGTCACAAACCCTTTCACTAAGAAGAGGACACAAAAGAAATTTATTTGCTTTCCTGATTAGTTTTGCCTTCTTAGGGTTTATCTTCAGAAAATCATAGGTGGCCTCATGCTAATGACACTTAAGATGTGACCCTGAAGAAGCAGGACATTCAAGAGAAGTTGAGACATTAATAAAAACCCAGCACATTTCTAGTCTCCCATTCCATCCTTTTCCAGGGATATTCCCAATTTGCTTCAAAGTGGGGCTTTTTGTCACACTGCCTCAGCTGGAAGGAGATTAGAAATTTTATGTGCCCCTTCATCCTTAGAAATCTTCTTTTCAACTTTTCTTCTGCAGCAGTTTCACTGGAGAGACTTAAGATTATTTTGTAACGACAACACACTTACAAACTTCTGGGAAGTCAGAAGGTATTTAGCCTGAAGAATCAGCAGATGTTCTTAATAAAACATATAATCAAGATAATCAAGATTCAGATTTAAATATATTCCCATTTGATGCCTGATCTTCTTTAATACAATGGCCTGGATTCAGTGCTTTCCCTGAAAGGTTTTTATTTAAAGGGAAGATCCAAGATAAATTGAAATTCAATGTGAATTTGCAAGATTGATTGCTATTAAAAAAAAAAAAAAATCAAATTTGTTTCTTGATTTCACCCAAAACCATAGTATTTTCCACTGGTGGGCCCTGGAAATGCAGCAAGAAGTATAGAGAGGTAACTAAATCAAACTGATATGATATGAACTAACAGTGGGACATAAGATTCCTCTGCTGACAGGAGGAATTCAAGAGACGCCAGTATAACAATTATGCACATAGCGGCTTAAATATTTATTTAGCACTGCCAATAACAGGAGGAGTACATTTTTCTAGCTAAGGAAAATGGTGTCTGAAAGGCATGTGAACACAAAGTAATTGTAGTATTTGTTCACATCACAGTTATAATAGTACTAAATTCTTTCTGTTTGCAAAGAATCTATTCATAATCTGGTGTCTCTTCACAGTAAGATTTGTAGCAGCTGAACTCCAAACAATCAGTTAGACTGTTTTGATCTCTTAGGGTGACTTACTAAGTATCAAGAACCTGTAATGCAAAAGTAAATTTTTTGTAAAAGGTATGCAAGCTCCATAGAGGACATGTAGAAAATACACTGTAATGCCTTTGCCACTGATGACTGAAGACTGTCTAGGAAGGACTAATATTCTGCAGTCAGAACACTTGACTCGTCAAATGGATTTATTCGACTTTGTCCAATACAGATGAAAATAATACAAAACCAGCAACATATCAAGTTATCATAAGAAAATATGATAACTTATTTATATGTCAGTATCTGGGAAAGAACAGAAAGACAGCGAAACCATCAATATCCAAATGCCTGCGGGATTTGTGGACTAACAGAAGAACACCACCACAACAACTTCAGCTATTTGATAGGCATCCTTACCTGCAGAAGACAAACAATAAAGCAATCAAGTGGATATCTGGCAGGAAGAATTAATTCATTAATTCAATGATCTAAATAACAATAGTGTGTTTTTCTGTCAGCTGATTGGGAAGCAGCACAACCTTGCAGACTAAAATGGTAAGAATGAATTGGTGTGTCTTATGCTAACATACCTCAATCTTCAATAATTTGCAAGTAACAAGTGCACCAAAAAGGTATCTGCTACTTCAGAAGTTATGCTTTCACAAATCACTAGTTTTCCACCACGCATAATAAATTCTATAATAAGCTCTATTTTAATCCTAGAATCTACAGACACAATCTGTTTTCCTAGCAATGCCTCCTAGGCAGAGAAGCAATGAACAAACATGCTGCATTGCTAGCTTCGGATCTGATAATAATTGACTTATGGGGCCTGTTCTCTACAGTTAAATATGTAGAAAATAACACTTGGAGGAAAACATTAAGGCAAGATGATTCATGTCCCTGAAAAGTGTCTTTCAACATACTTAAATATTTATCCCTTACCAGACTTAGCTTCACAAGTGACTCCTTTTCCTGTTTTTAAGGTAGTAATCATAGGGCTTTTTGCACATTTTAAACCAAAAAATCTCTGACCAGTCGGACACAGTTCGGTCAGTATTCTCTCAAGAGGTTGGCTGCAATGATTACCTTTATTACAAAAGTATTCCACTTCTTCACAGCTCAGATTTTCAGGCTCAAACTCTGCAGAAAAGCTTTCCTCCAATGGAAAGTCTTCTTTTGAGATAGTGTCATTTTCCTCAGACAGGCACTCTTCTTCTTCATCCTCAGTAGCATCTTCAAGGGGCCCTTAAAAAAGAATCAGGAACACTGTGGAAAAACCATCTAACAGGACAATGTGAAATAAAACCTTAGTGAACTTTTAACTTGTTTTCTTTAGCTAGTTTTTCCTTTCACAGCTGTGTTCTGCATTTATTAGAATTGGAAAAATAACATTTTATGGAAATTGAAATTGAAAGTGACTTTTCCTGATAACTTCAAATCAGAATATGCAAAATGTCATTAATAATATGTATTAATAATACTCGCACATGGGGGTTTTCATTATTCATTGGGCTCTACTATTAAACACAGTTTTAACAGCAGAAATCAAAGCTGTATTTGTAAAACAACATAAACAGTGAAGAGCCTTGTTTGTTAGTGATTGTTTTTGATGATCAATTACAGTACTTAAAATGTTCCTTTACAAGCTTTGTTAATCAAATTAGAAGTACTGACAACAGTGAAATACTACAAAGGTTTGACTTCAGCTTATTCCGTTATTTTGCTTCAACCAGCCCCTGATGGTATCATCCATGATCATTCATGCCAGACTCTAACAGATTCCCAGTCAATGGACAGGACTCAAGAGACTATTTGTTCATTTCACAGAGGCCAAACAAATGCCCTGGTAAACTACCACCCCAGGCTACAAAAACTACTAAACTAGTTAAAGAAACGGGACATGAGTTTGAATTTGAAATAGTGGTCAGAGGTCTTTGACTTTTCTTCTAGTTACCTAGAGATACTATTGCTACAGATCCTCTCCAAGAGACAGCACCAGACGGGTTATAACACATAACCCCAAGGTTACCAATTAGAATATACCCAAAAATTAAAATCTTTCTTATATACACACACTTCAAAATCATTGGTTAATAGTAACTATTTGCTAAAGACATGTCTGGTGCAGGATGTAGAATTTTACCCTAGATTTAAATAGAGATTTGAAATAACTGAACATATTTTAATTTAACGAAGATTTTATTAAATGTCAGTATGTTTCAAAATCCATCTTAAGACTGGATTTCAAAAGAGATTTCATTATACATGGTTGAGGCTGGAAAAAAATTATGTATTTCACTCTCCAATGAAAGCACAGCCTCATTTATAATTGACTGAGTATTTCTTCTTCAAAATGAAAGAGAGCTAGCTAATGAAAAAAAATGTGATTTGTATTTATATGATAGTTTTATGGTATTAAATACACTATTCCTATATAATCTATCATGCTGAGATACAATACATAAATGATTCTGTTGTGTTCAATGAAAGGGAAGGAATAAATTTTTAAAGAAATCAAATATTGACTGCACTCTAATTTTATGTAATTTATTACAAACCAGTGACTACCTACATTTATTAAAACAGCAAAATTCACTTTAGGCTAGGTTGTGTAATTCTTGCTTCAGAGGAATATGATGGTTACTTTTTATTGAAATTGATTGAGATTCCCAGCTGGGATTCCATAAATTAATACAGCTTACTATCTTTCATGGAAATATGACTCTCTGTGCCAGCTGAGAATCTGACCAAATGAACCCACTTTTGTAGACACATACTCGCCAACAGTAGCTGTCATTCAACAATATAGCTCCTAAAATAAGGGGCTATTATTATGGCTGAAGAAATAAAGATTCTCACTATCAAAGTATCCATTACTGTTAATTGCACCTTCCAGCCATGCTGGGAAAAAATCCAGAGACTGCATATGCACAGGGAATGAAGAGTGGCTATGGCACTGTACGGAACAGAGAACAAAGCACGAGCACACGCTGGAGCAGTGCACCGCAGCTGAACATGGGCACTCCAGGCACCTCAGGTTCATGAAATGAAAGCACAAGGGGTTCTGCACAAATTATCAGAAATACTGTTCAAATTTCATTTTATTATTAACATGTGACATTGTCTGGTGTCAGCCATTTACTGGTGTGTACTTCTAGTAACACCCGGATAAATAAACTAGGAAAAAAACATGCTATTTTAGGGAAAGGTAAGTTTTTGCCACATATAAAAATGTATTAATACCATATTTTGCATCATTTCAAGAGCAGCTATAAGCCTAATAAATTTTCCAAGTATTTTAAATCTGAGGAAAAAATTTAAACTTCAGCCAATATTTTCATTGAAAGTCGATTTCCTGTTCTTTGTTATTGACTTTTACAATGTGTCTTACAAAATACAGCAAAAGCAATTTACCTGCAAATTATCCAATTGGTATATATACATGACATTTAGGCCTGTTTCTAGATGTTAAACCAGTTTGTTTGATCAGGTCAGAAATACGTAATCAGCAAGCTAATCATTACTGTATGTTAATTAGGAAAAGAACAAGAAATGCAGTTGCTATGCTTTCATTTGCAGCAGTCATGGAAACCCACCTTATAATTTCCATTGACGCTCTTTCCAAGAAAGGAGAAGAAATACAACATACACACCAGCTCCACAGTGCTGGTTCAATCCCCTGTCATTTTGTGGGCCAGGACTTTATTTTTTAAATCAATCTTAGACTAAAAAAAATACTAATGCTACCATAGATGCATCCTATGTACGTATTAACAGGTATGTAACGTTTCCGAAAGTTACATGTCCAAGCATTTGCAAACACAAATGTAATTGTTGCCACATCCCAAGGACATCAGAGGTGTGCATGCATCTACACCGGGCTTTGCCTTGCATGTGCCACCCACATACAAAACCCAGAGAATTTTACCCAGGCACGTACGGGCACACAGCAGAGCTTTACCTAACGGGGGCTGGCATCAGAGCCTGAGCCCCAAACACCAGCAATGACTACTGTTGAAGTTGGAGGATCCATGCATAAATATTTTTCTAGGTTTCAGGCAGCTGCTGCCTTGCCTAATTCACCCATCTACAACTTGATCTTCAGGAAAAATTCTGTCTTACGCATGTTGAGCTGTCTTTCATTTTTTAAATGTCAAAATACATTCAGCTCATGCCCAGAGCTGGTATTTTATAACTGATAACTTTAACTAAAGAGAAAGGCATTGTTCAACATGAATAAGACCAACTCCCAAGAATAAGATCAAAATTAAGTATTTCTCAGTTGCTAGTTTCATGAGAACTCAAAATTGATGATTTCTGTGACCATTTTTAATTATCACTCAAACATACAGTGGGTTAAAGAAAACACTAAAATCCAAAACCATTACTAGGAAACATAAATAGAGTAAATTCTCTGTTCTTGACTACTTCATCTAACTATTTGCACATAAACAGACAATAAATAAAAATACATTTTCAGAAGCTCACAATAAAGAGCATATGGAACTACATATTCTTGACAAATGCAAAAACATGAACTATGCAGGCTTATGTTTGCCTGATTTGGCTATGTGCTACCAAAAACCTCTAGCTGGTACCAGTAAATTGCATCAGCTAGAGAACTAAGAATTTATCTGGTTCAAAGACTTATAGGTAGGTTATCAACATTGACTAGCTCCTCTATCTAGGGAGCAACCTGTACAAAAGCTACTGCAACTCCTTCCCTGATTTAAAATACTTAAAAATACTGAGTCATATAGACAAAAATAAATGTGTTTAAAAACAATAGTTTCTTTCAACTGTTTTCTGTGATAGTGCTTTTTTCCCCCCATTGTTATTATGTTGATATATTACCTTCAACAGTCCAAATACAGGTTAATCACTTACTTTAGTACCATGCTTTACCTTCTGCATTTCTTTTAAATTGTTGATTTAATTTAATAGTATTACTCCCATTACTTAAACTAATCATGTTATTAAGTACTTGTGGCACAACATGTGCTATGTCTACTTTTATCTCAACTGGACCAGAGTTAAGGTCCCATCCTGTTCTGCTGAAAAATCCTTTTCAATAACTGCTGTTCAAGTGTGACTTTACAACCAATAGCCATAATGACAGAGCAATGAAAATCCAAAAATTGCTACTACTGAAATTCATCTGCCTGTCACAGTGATGTGACAATAAACAGCTCTGAGATATGATTAGACTCTTTAATAATTAAAGCACTAAAATTTCAAATTTAAGCAGTTTAAGAATTTAGATGAATAGTTAATTCCAGAGATAGTCTAGATGTTTGTCTTCTCATTTCAGCAATTCTTTTCCTATTAGCATTTTTTAAAAGAACGTGATGCAATAAAAGGAGAGGTGATTCTGAAATGCTTCAGATTAGCTAGATACATGATAAATAGTTAAGAACTCCCAGTCGCACTAGGTAAAACCTCGATTTCTAATCTTAAATGGGGGTACTTTAATCTGAGGCAAATTAAGTCTCTATTAACTCACTCTGGATTTTGCATGAAGTCCTGAAAAGAACTTTTTCCTTTGTAAAACAAGCAAATAATCATGTTGTACACAACAGAAGATTTAGAGGGGTTGAGTAGTTTACTTACTCACCTGGTACTTACTCCAATTCATGAATATTTCTTGATATGAACACAAATCTCAACTCTTTCTGCAAATAGCATAGGTGTACAAGACACAGAAGAAAAGAGTACAACTAGTGACAGCAGCAAAGTAGTCAATGTGGTAGAAATCTGTATGGCTTAGTGGACACAGTAGTCCACTTTGAGAAACCACCACATATAATTTGATACAAATAACAGTATCTACTGAGCAGAGGCTGACGAGTGAGCTGCATGTGCCTTCATGGAGAAAATAACTTCTGATTGAGGCCACTTGCCAGCGCAGTGTGGGGAAATCTGAGCTGTGCTCCCTAATTTGTACCAGATTTACAGACACTCAAGGACATATTTTTTAGCACTATTATTAAATGCTAAATAAATAAATATTCCTAAAATATCATATACTGTAATGCAAATGCAAACATGTAGATGCAAGCACACAAAGATAGCTAGCTAAGTGGCAATCTTTACACAGTGAGTAACAGATGCTACCTCAGCACTTAAAAGGACAGGCCACATTTAACAAAAAACAAAACCAGCACTGTAAGAATTTTAATAGCACATAAGAGTGTGAGAATGAACCATCAGAAAAGGATTTATACTCACTTAACAAAAGACACTTTTGCTACAATAAACACTCCTCTTAACACAAATTTGAGCATCGAACTCCTTGAGCACATTAGTCCTGATACATCAATGCTTGACTCCAATTTTATGGTACTATAACTGTAATGAAATAATTGAAATTCAATAACATTAAACTGGGTAAGTTCTGTAATAATTTCTCATCGTCAAATTCATCAGACTTCGCCCTAATGAAACCACTTAAATGCACGCCCAAATTAAGCACGTGCTTATATGCTTTCCTGCCCAGTGTTTTGCACTTAAAATGCATGTATCCTATAGTAGAAAAGTATCATTGAAATAATTATCGCATGAAAATGTGAAGTGGTTAACTTCCTTCTCACCTACCAATATTCTCCTACATTCCCAGAGCAGCAACATAAATCAGTGCTCTTAACAAATTAAGAATGCTTCAGAAAGCCTACAACACTTGACAGTGAGTGGCTGGGGAGAGGTTAATCAGTATAATTAGTAGTAACAGCATTAAATAGTAATAACTCCAATAAATCAGAAGCCTGAAATTCACTGGATCAACATCAGACATTTTGCATGTTCTGTGGGATCCATTCAGGATTTCCTAGGAAAACATGCTGCCACATACAGATTATCCTTAGCTTATGGTAAGACCTAGGTATGTCATGGTCTCTGATTACAGAGGGTAAAGCTTCAGAAAAATCAATCCATTTGTCTCCAGTTTCAACATGAATATTTCCTTCTAAGCAGAAAAACTTAGATAAGAAAGGCAGCAGGCAAACCCTTCATATTAATTCACACTGTCGGGAGCTTTTTTTCTAAAAAGTCAGTCAGGAATACTAAAATACATAAGAGGGTTCAATTTATTTAATTTTAAATATGGCAATGAGAGTGAAGACACCATACGAGACATCACAATTCAGAGTTCTCTTCCTCTTGGGAAGTTTTCCTTACAGGACTTCCTAGAGACTTCTTCGTCCTCTTCAGTCCATTGATTTTATTGGTTATTTATCTTAACTAAGTTGTTTCTGTCATTCCTATTACATTTTGAGCTATACTTAAGAGATGTAGCACTGCCTGTGCACATTGAACCTCCCCAGTCTGTTTAGCAAATCAGCTGAACTTCAGAAGTTTTGTCCAGATTAGAAGATTGCTCCAATTTTTAAGCAATTCCTTACATCTTCATTGGGGCATCCAAGCAGAATGAACCACTCCTCCCTTTTAAACTGGGAGAAACTTTATGACCATGAGTCAATGATGAATTTAATAGAGATAAAGGAAAAGAAATGCTCTTTGGCCACTATAAATCTACACCAACCTGATGTAATTGAGCTTAACAGCAAGAAAAAGGTACAAAAGTGTATTTCCAAAGGAAAAAAAAAGTTATTTTTAAACACGTAAGTTCTTCCTGCAGCCACTCACTTTTAACATAAGTTGCATCAGGGGATCTGGTAGGAAGGAAACATTTTTATTAATTTTCCCCTTATCTGTAAGAAGAATGCTGATTTTTTTTTTTCATTTATGTTCCTTGCCTGCAGGTAGCAGACCAAGAAAATCATATAGCAGAATTTTTTCCTTTTGATTAATTTCTTTCCATGTGTTATGTTATTTCTTATATATAATTGATTTCAGGTTTTGCTTGTAGCTGTACATCTTTTTATATCTGTACCTACTGCCTTCCTTCAATCAAGAAAGTTGAAGGAAATTACCTGAATTTTGTTAAGTTTATTAAAAAAGGAGCTCTGTGAATATTTAAATTGAGTTTTGAAATGGTAATACAAGAAAGATATTAGAGAATTTTAATAGTAGGTTCAATTTGACCCACAGACTATTGTAGAAAGGGTCAAATTTTATTCAAATTATTTCTTTACAAAAAAAAATATGAACCCTTTGATTTTATTAAAGTAGATTAATATTCTTCCCTGCTAGTTCTTTTGGCACTTCGGTGCATGACAGCATTAACTGTGCTTGTATATGAACTTTTCAAAGACCTTTAAATGTTCCAGTAATTTGGAACTTCACTTTCATTTATCCTCTTGTCTTCTTTTCTCTTACCATCATCCAAGAGGCCACAACAAAATTGACAGTGCCCATGGTCAGTTGGCTCTTAGAGCCAAGGCCAGAATATTTGCAATCAATAAAAGTGAAATGATGAAAAAGGAACCATTGAAAACATGCTTAGGGAGACATTAATTTCAAAAAATAGCATGGACGTGTGCACAGAACATGAACTGCAAGACCTTTGCAGTTAAATATCAGACCTCAGTTTTCAAGCAGGGGCTCATGCCAAAATGCATGTCTTAATTCTACCTACACTCGTAACAGCTGCACAGCAGATGCTGCACAGCAGATGCTGTTCTGAGTATTTCTGGTGACACAAGAGGAGAAAGAGAAGAACAGAGGTGACAAGATCAGTATTCTGACTCAGCACCCTACTAAAATCACAGCAGCAACACAGGACTACCACAGCACCAGAGTGCACCAATTTCCAATCTTCCTAAAGGGAATTTTTAACTAAAGCCTACAAAGCAAACAGCATACTGGACATAAAGCTCTCAGAGATGCATTTGTGGTCCTTTTAGATAACTTTTCATGTTAGGACTAATTTTACAATGGTATTTTATCAGTGGTTTTCTTAAATTTAACAGAGTAAACAGGACGATTTCTTGCTTCCTTACAAAGAAATATTATCCCTTAAGCATTTTTCCCTGAATTATGATATATTTTGCAGTTTTTAAACCCATCATTTATTTCTGTATGATTTCTATCTGCTAAATTTTACAAAATAATTTTTGAAACTACTGGCAATCTGATTCAAAATACTGGCAATATAATTTTCCCCATGATACACAGCTCCTTTTGATGAAAATATTATCCAGTTCTAGTGTATTGTTTTAGCTAGAAAAGTATGATGATAATGTTTAAACTTACAGGCTTAAAAAAAAAATAGAAAAAGAAAGCACCACTTATCTAAGAAGATGGCTTGTTAATTCTGTGTCCTTCCCTAAAATTATATGTCAAAAGAAAAAAGGGTAAAGTTATAACTTTTTTTTTTAGCATGTTCATATTGTTTTCTACAGGTAAAGTATTTTAAGATTGGATATTCACCTTTCTAATAAAGAAAAATCCCTCAACTTGCATCTTACATATAAAAATTAAAGGTGCAATTTTAGAACAACACCCAGACTGTCTTTCCAGTTTGTTGCACTACTGTAGGTTTCTTTTTTTAAACTCAACCTAAGACATCAGGGAATAGACACATCTACACCAACCAATCTACACCAACACCTGTCATAAAAAATCTATGGTATGCTGCTGTAAACAGTCCAGGATTCAGAATCCAGAAATTTTCAGTGAATCCTCTCCTCCAGTCATAGCAAACTGTGATACTGGTAAGTAAGAGGACTTTCTTTCCATGTCCCAATCTCACCATTCAGAATCTCAGCCCTGTAGGTAACACACCGCCTGTTACTGAGGACACCTCTCCCTGCAGCCCGTCTCCCTCACCACATACTGCTACAGCAAAGCAGCTTCAAACATCACACCCCAAACAGGATGAATTTTATCTTACACATGGCCAAGTGATATTTGGAGTTGAAAGCTTTTCACAGCCATGAAGGCAGCAAAAGTCCACTCTGCTTCCAACTCCAGTGCTGCCCTTACCCCAAACACAGGACTTCACTGGCAATCACATGAGTAGTGAGTGACACATACTGGTATTTGCTAATCACTTTTCTCACTCACCTGCTGGAGGGAAAAATGTGATGCAAGTAGGAGCACTTTGAAGCCACTAATGATGCTGCTGCAGTGTATTTAATGGCCAGCATGTTAGCTACGATGAAAGAGGAACCTCACATCAAGTACATTAAGGGATCAGAGGAATACATACTCATTACTCGCTGTAATTTTACATCCCCAGTTTCAAGACAAAATACTCACATTTTTCTCATCCAGCAAAGAGACACTATACTGCTGTAGAAAATAAAGGGGTCTTTTCTCTTCTGTTTACTTAGTATTTTCTAAGTTTGTATGTAGCTGTAGCTGCAGATTATTCCTGTTCATCTTTTGTTTCTAGCTGCATTTCATCAGATGGAAACTGATCTCTCATCTCTGTACATCATCATGCAATTAAATCAAAAAAGCAGAAAAAAGGCATCTGGACTTTTTAGGTCCAGAAATCAGTAGTGAACCCATGACTTCTCTCTCTGGTTACTATTTCTCTTCAAATTACTATTGCTTTTTCCCCATGTGTCTTTTCTAATATAAGTGAAACAGAGAATACTGCAGAAAAATGAGCCCCTGAAGACAGCCCAAATTCAATCTCTAGTAACATGATCAAAGTTACAAAGATTGTATGTAGAATTCAGTGCCAATTTGGGTTAGAGCTCAATAAAAAATTAGCACACCTAAACTGATCCATAACGCAATGACAACAGTTAAAGGAAAAACTTTGAAACACAGCAGGTGATATAACAGACACACATGGAAAAAACCACCATGCTTAATGTGACTGCCAGCTCTAAAGAATCAGGAAAGAGAAGTTGAGAAGTTAGGAATTAACTAAACCACAAACTTCATGATCTTTGTCTCACAGATGTATACTAGAATGCAGGGTAATTTAGCTTATAGAGTTTCTTTTAATTTGACAATAATATGACCTGCTAAAGCAGGTTTACCTGCTCAGGGCTGTGTCCAGGTGGGTTTTGAATATCTACAGGGAAGGGGACTCCACAACCTCTCCGGCAGCCTGTTTCAGTGCTCAGACATCCACAAAGTAAAGCTGTTTTTCTTCACATTTAGATGAAACTTCCTGGGTTTCAGGTTGTGCTTGTTGATCCTTATCCTGTCACTGGGCACCACTGAAAAGTCAGGCTTCATCCTCTCAACACCCACCCTTAAGGTATTTGTATGCATTGAAAAGATTCCCCTCTCAGTCTTCCCTTCTCCAGATTAAACAGGCCCAGCTCCCTCAGCCTTTCCTCATAAACGAGGTGCTCCAGTCCCCTCATCATCTCCATAGCCCTCCTAGTGGACCCTCTCCACTTGTTCTTTGTTGTTCTCGAACAGTGAGCCCAGAACTGGACACAGAACTCCAGATGTGCCTCACTAGGGCTGAGTAGAGGGGCAGGATCACCTCCCTCAACCTGTTGGCAGTGTTCTTCCTAATGCACCCCAGGATATCCTTGGCCTTCTTGGCCACGAGGGCACTGCTGGCTCACG
The DNA here is from genome assembly GCA_013397115.1 of Edolisoma coerulescens. Lineage (NCBI taxonomy): Eukaryota > Metazoa > Chordata > Aves > Passeriformes > Campephagidae > Edolisoma > Edolisoma coerulescens. The sequence continues at coordinate 124,858 of VWZW01006487.1, read as the reverse complement.
GTCAGCTTGTTCTTCACCGGGACTCCCAGGTCCTTTCCCCACAGAGCTGCCTTCCAGCAGGTCAGCCCGCAGCCTGTGCTGGTGCAGGGGGTTACTCCTCCTCTGGTGCAGGACGCTGCACTTGCCTTTGATGAACTTCATTAGGTGTCTCTCTACCCAACTCTCCAGCCTGTTCAGGTCTCACTGAATGGCAGCACAGCCTTCAGATGTATCAGCCACTCCTCCCATTTTGGTATTATCAGCAAACTTGCTGATATACTTCGATTCTTAGAGCCTTGAATTTTAAATACCTACAGGGGATTTGCTATTTTTAATCCCATAATGGGAGTTTACTGATATACAGAACAAAACCGAAGGGCTCAAATTAGAACTAAATCTTTAGATCAGGTTGTAAAATAAATCAGATTCTAACATAAACTAATAGTGTATATTTTAACAAAAACCAAATAATCTGAAAAAAAGTCAGGTAGAATAAAATGTAGTATTTAGCCACAACAAGCCAAAAATTGGGCATTAGCAGAGTTCCTCCCATGTACAAATCCCAACCTGAGGACCCACAGCAAAGACATATTAATGTATAATTTCTTTTCTGTGGATATTCAGATCTCATTTTTCCCACTAAACTGTCATTTATGATTAGTTACAATTAACAGTTGGTGTAATTTACTATGATGCACCATACAGGTGAAATTTTAAGGGTGTATTTTGTTTGTGGTTTATTTTTTTTAAGATTCTTCAAAGAATAACAGTATTACAGCACTTACTTTGTTAACTAAAAATATAATGGACTACCAACCTTCATCATCATATACATCTTACAAACGCCATGAAAAAACCCTGACTTTCATCATCACATCTCAGGAATACATAATATAATGACACCATAGTCTAGGTCACATATAGAGTGGGATTTATTGAATGACAATATTTATAAGTCATTTAAAGTTATTTATCTTTATACATTCATGTATATAAACCCCAAAATAAAAATAAACTACATCTTTTAAAAGAAACTGCATATTACAACATACTTGAGTTCTTTAATATCCTTGCTCACTTTTTTACCACTTTAATTTGATTCCTCACTGGTAGGAATTGCAAGGTTGCACAAAATACATTGTATGTCCCCTAGAGCTGGCGTAACCTGCTGGTTTTCTGAGTTAATCACTAATTAATAATTTGAAAACAGAAAGTCATCATGTCATTTCCAGACAATGAGATTTTAAATGGTGCATGTTATGTCCCAGCCTTTTCAGTACAAAAAAGTTTTTTCCTCTGGAAACCAGATGGCTGCTAAGTGTCATTATGAAGCTATGCAAATCTCAAAGCAATAAGCATGAAATCAAAACAAGAATTCATTCTTCTCTCCTCTTATCATGATCACTGCTGAACCAACTTATGGAATAAAACAATTGGAAACTTTGGCAATGATGAGTTGATAACCCATCTCCCCTTCCTTTTCGTAGCAAATAGTTCTGAAAACATTTTTTGCCTATACTTTTAACCTTCCTAATATCTTGTTCTACATGCCAAACTCAAATAAGGTAGTCTTATTCCAGCCTGAGTCTTCTCAGTAAACTTACTGACTTGAAAAGTTTACTGGCTTTACTACTAATATAATTTGATTATCAAAATATCCTTGACTGGCTTATGTTTTGGATTAGCCAATTTTTTTCCTGTTAGGAATGAAATCCAGAAGAGTTACTTGTTATTTTCTATCAGTTAAAGGAGTAAACACCTCCATGTTCATGAAAGTGCCAGCTTAACTCTACAACTAAAACTCCACACTTCAAAGAAGCTTTTCAAAGTTCAACTAATACAGCTGTGTCACTTTGCAGCATTCTATTCCACAAAATTTGCAGAATACTCTGAAAAATCTTAAATTGCTAAGGTTGACCAAAAAGAAAACTAAGAAACTGAATATGAAATATTGATTTCCAAAGGAAATTGGCTTCTAAATATTTAGAAGTTCCTTAACTGATGAAACACACACTTATTAAAATTTCCCATGGAGCTAAATACTTTTAAAAGGTCTGGTAGGGGAAGACACTGTTTGGGAAAAAAAAAAAAAAAAAAGGCATTAGAATTTATTATATATGTCTTAGTCCTATTTTTCATTCTTGTTTTTTTATTAATCCTTGACATATTCATTGCTAATAAATTTTAGGACTGAATTTCATCATTTTGTATTTTAAATCCTTACACATAGCACAACTGATGGAAACATTTCACTGTTCTTACCACATAATGTTTCCTGTCTGTATTACCATGTTAAAACATTTGTAGCTACTGTAAGGTGTCACTTTATGATGAAAATAAGAGCAGTGACAATTATGTAAAACGGCTATTGGTTTATCATGAAATAATGTCAAAATATGAGTAAAGAACTAATTGACAAAATAAATTGAAACTCTTTTCCCCAAAACTTCTTGCCAAATATAGCTCCCCTTCATGAAAAACAAGATCACATTTGTCGAAGTATTCTCTAGTAAATAATTGCCATTTTTAAAATCTCTTGCCATAGCTACTAACACATCTCTCTGATCTGAGTGTCCCTGTGTGAACAGAGGGTTGGACAAGATGATTTCCAAGTGTCTCTTCCAACCTCAAACATTTTGTGATTCAGCGCTAATATCAGGAGATGCTGCACATTTTCTTGTACTATCTTACCAGGAACTAACACCAATAGAACTCTCTGTAGTACTCTAGTCTATTCTAGACTTCCAGCCCCAGCATCAAATAGACTTAAAGGTAACAAACATAAGAAAAACATCCTTGAATTCCTCCAAAACTATCAAACCAAGAATAAGTGCTCTAGTGAGATTTTAATTATACACAGACATTAGCACCATTTGTAGCACTGAGGCAACAGTTACCAAAAAAAAAAAAAAAACAATTACAAGGCTCCAGGAATGCAGTAAACACTTCCTGCATCTGGGTCCTGGAAGGTTTGACAAGGTTTTCACTCCATCTTCCCCTTAGTTTTATGCCATAATTGCATTTCTCCTGTCTGCTGCTGTTCTACCCTAAGCTTGTGAAAAATTGCACTGACACTCTTCCCATGACATTCTTCATACATGCACAGGCACGTGTATTTTTAGCAATCACACAAAATCCAGTGCAGTATTTTGTTTAATGTTGCACTCTGTATTAATAGAAGAATTAATGCTGAGCAAATTTGGTACCACTTAACTTGGCCCGTAGGAAAGCCAATCGTATCATGCCACTTCTCATCTGGAAATACAGAACTGATCCTCTGATATTGTTATCATATTTTGCCTATTTCAGTTTTAAAGATCAAGATGTTGCTCTTACACATCTTCCTTAGAACAACTGTTCCTTAATGGAAAAGAAGTCACTAACAGCATTTTGCCTAATGCTCATGGAAAAATTCCTTCTCAGTTTCAATTTATCCCTCTTCATTATAACTCTTCTAAAGACACATTTTTTTCAGATGTTTATACCTTCAAATACTAACAGACTTTTGTCATGATCCTTTAAATTATCACCTTACTAAAAGGCAAGTGTTCTTACAATTTAATCTTCCTCACATACTACAGTCTAAGAGTTACTCAGATATCTCACTGCTTGATCCTCTGAGCACCCTTCTCTGTTATTCCTTACATCTTCCAGTACTAAGGCGAGTAGAACTGAATATAGCACGAATTCAGCATATAGTTTCTGCTTTGTAGGGATCAAAAAGGCAAGTGAAAGAAAATATTACATGAGACTGCCACATCTCAGAGATATCTGAAAAAAAGGGAGGGAACCCATGACACTCAGGAATACAAGAAGTATCCAGTACTAAGGTAGGGGTTAAAGTGGATGTTACTCATTACAGACACACGGACAACCAACTCAAGTGAGTTGTACTATTAAGCAGTGTCTATTTCAAGACTACTTTTATAAGAAGAGGTTTGAAATCAAAGCATAAAATATAATAGCAATATTGATAAAAATGGTTAGCCATGGTTAATAATACAGAAGGAAACACTAAAAACAGCTCGCTGCACTGCTTGTCACAGGCTGCATAACATTGTCATGCCATATGGTAACAAAAAATGTTCCAAAAATAATTAGATTTTCAAGACGGACATGTTTCTAGAAAAGACGTTACTAAAACGTCTGCAGTCTGCAATAACATGAAATGTCATCATGCATTATACTATATTGCTAATCCTGTGGGTGAAGACTGAGGACAGGAATTGTGGGTTCTCTTTCTAGTTCATGCCAGAGAACTCAAAAATATTTAAAGATTTGCAACACAAGAAAACCAGACCACAGAATGGCAGGCTGAAGGAGACATTCATTTTTACTGGTTAATAATTTTCTCCTACTCTTTGCTTTCCTCCTCCTCCCTTCCCCTGCCATCATTGCCACTCAACTGCCATCAAATACAGTGGTTCAATATACCTTAATTTAGAACATTTTACAGTCAATTCATATATTATGACTATCAATAATATTAGATTATTGTGTCAATACTACTGGAGAAACTATTGTCATCATGCCACTGCCAACATGTAATTGCAATTTATTTAGCACAAGTCTGCTGGATATGTTTTTTCTTTTAATGCACCCTTTTGAGGGCTTTCTTGATGTCCCAGCAAAAGAAACACTCAGAACAGCATTGTTTTCTCATCATCAATATCCAGGCTTGAAATATCCTTAAGGGTTATTCTGCTGCCAGTTAATGTCGTCAGATGTCCTTCCAGTTTTCTCTGGCAAGCAATATCAAATTTCAGGAAGTAGCACACAATGCAAACCCACGTATTTGTGCCTTCACCAAAACAGGTAACACCAGATGAAGGGAATGGGTTTGGTTTTTAACTTAGAAAAGAAAGCAACAGGGTGAAAGGGAAAGTTTGTGAAGAGAAATTTGAAGCAGACTTCAAAAAAATAAGCAGGCTTTCTTCCCTGTTGCCAGACTCCTCCATGGTGTTCTCTTCCTCACGTGCTTTGTAGCCGTCCTCATGATATTCACAAACCACTGTGCCTAGAACCAAATACTTTTCAAATCTCACACTTCATGGGGCACAGCCTTCCAATCATAGGATACAAACATGAATATGCCACATCTGGCTCAAGCCTCAGAGCCAAATAGACACATTAAGGCAGAAGAGCCTACTGCTGCTTGACACTGAAGGAGCACTTTGGTCTAGACCTGTACAGTTGATTTATGACCATATATATGCAAGACTGCAGCACCAAGAACATATCATTTGTTAGAATCAAATACATACAAAACTGTTTTGGAGCATGGCTCACACTGCAGAGAACTAAGATATGCTGTATTGTAGATCCATTGATTAATCGTTTTTATTATGTTCATTTATATTTTTTAGCAAACTTGTTTTTTAATGTTTCTATTGTTTGTTAGTTCTTTGCTCTGGCTATTACATGTGTACTCCAGAAGACTCAAAACTTTGACAATTGTCTTCAAAATCATAGATAACATATTCTTGATGGACAAAAACACATTTAACACCAACAAGTTTTTATGAATAACTTCATCACACGAGTTATATTAAAGGTAAGATGAAATCAATAATACTAGAACAAAAAAACATTGACTTCAGATATATTTTGAGAAAAATGCGTCAGGGACAAGCATTTTAAAATTAAGCACTATTATCAGACGGAAACAAAGTTATAGAGTGGGAATTGCAACATGAGAAATCCTCAGAAATATCTTCTTTGAACTAAACGGCAAAAAGGAGATCAGATTGGTTTTCAAATATCTTGGAAAACTGTGTAGCTAAGTACTACTATGTTCTTACATGAGACTAAATCTAAAGAAAACCATTTCTCTACTTCTAAAAATGGAGTTTTCTACAAAATCTTTATAAAAGACTAACTCCTGGAGGTGGGAGGGATGGGAGCATGACAAGAGAGAAACTTTTCAAAAAGGTTTGATGGCTTTCAACACATTTTAATACAAAATCAGCAGTCTACTACTGGTAGTGCTAATGCCAGCAATTTAAGTAATTTCTACACCCAGTCTAGAAGCTATTAAAAAATAAGAAAACTAGTGAGCATAGCAGATGCAAAGTTTTATTCATATCCTACTTCCAGTGAAAATTACTACTGGAACAAAAAAAAATATCTGGCCTTCATCCTAACTATCAGAATTCCTTCTCTTTGTAAAAGACTGGAAGAGAACATTTTGCACTTCTTGATCTCATCAGTGTTAAGCATGGCAATTTATAATGCAAGCAAATTCCAAATATACATTGCTATACTCAAACTGGCATCAAGAGTCATTCTAGACCCAAAATCATCCAAGGGAGAGATCTGATGTCAGTCTAAACATCTTTTTAAGATAAAACTGCAGGCTCATCAAGATGACTACTAATTACCCTGCTAACTCCAGACTGAAATTGTCTTCTTGTAAAGAATACAAGACCTTCATCAACTTCAATGTAATAAAAGCTTGGTTTAAGACACAAGTAATGGGGGTATAAACAGGAATAACGTTCCTTCAGGGGGTTACTTTTCAAGTATGTAAGCACAGATAAGCCTCTTGCATGTTAAAGTTTTAGTCTGAAGATGGACAATAAGATCCTCTCATTACTGACTGTAGTTGAGTCACCAAAATCACACACAAGAAGTTCAAAGGTAGACCAGTGCATACCTACACCGGTGCTTCTGCCCACTTCAACAACGACCAGTACGACTGTGATGGAGGTCCCTGTGCTGCAGTGAATGAAAACAGGTTTCTGAAGTAAATAAAGTACCTGTTGAATAGACTCTGGAAACTGTATGACAAAGCCTTGTAAGATACTGATGGGTGCTCCTCTCTTTTCACAGAAGATTTTCAAATTTTCTTTCCGTCACGTCCCTTGCTCTTTTTTTCCATTTTGTATTGATTCTCTAGCACATATTTTTTATTTAAAAAAAAAAAGATTAAAATGCAGAATATTTACTATGCCATAACCTGTATTGTTTCATGTCATACTGACTTCTGTGGGATGTTTTATTATGTCATGGGAATAGCATTCCCCAAGAGAAGAGACTAAACGTATCCTAGGAAGGTTTGTACATTTTCAGACTCATAAATACTCCTTATGAATTTGGAGTCATTTAAAAATCTCTGGAAATATGAAAATAAATGCTAAGATACACTATTAACACTTCTAATTCATCTCAAAGGTAAAAAGTAGCATATTCTTCACTGTCAACAGAAGAAGTGTGGGGTTTAAGCACTAAATGTAGTTGCTTACTGTTCTGAGCCAGATGTGAATTCTTTGCGATCACAGGATTAAAAACCAAAAACAAACCCAAAAAACCAGCCCCCACCCCTCCAGAAATTATTCAAGTCTTTTAATCTTCAAAGGTGGGTAAAATGAATCAGTTTACCTTAAAGCATCATTTGGCCACTGAACTATAGAAGATTTTTCCCAGTAGAAATAAACCAAGAGTTCTTTAGCTAAGTTTCTAGCTCTGTCTTACGTACCACTGCAAGTGCTTTTCTTTGCACTTACTGTGCACATACTAAATGCTGGCAGCTGTTATGAAAAGGAATTTTTATTTGACATTTCATAGGGCAAAAGTTTTTCAAAGTTATGAAACCTATCCAGTAAAAATTTAAGCTAATGCAGACTAAAAATTTAATTTGAAAATAGTAATTTTGTATAAAAAAATTAGTTCTCTACCTGAAAACACTAATAATTTATTTATTTATTTCCATTTACAACAGTAAAATCTATAATCTGCTGTAATTTATAAACTGTAATTTATTATGTTAAGTCTTCTTCTAACCTCTGAATCACACAACCTCCAAATGCAAACAAGTATCTTAGAATTTTACAGGGACTATTCCTGTATCCAGTGTGATTGCATTGGTCATCAAGAACAAGAAGCCAAGAAAATGAAAACAAACTATAACCTGTGTTTTGAGGGGACATCAGGCACTTTCTAAAGGATGGCACACACAGTTCTGCATGAGTGTTGCACCACTCCTGAGATATCCAGTAAGTCACCTTTTGCTGAAGAAACCACTGCTTTGAATTATCTACCTTACTAAATATACCCTCTATTTTCCCAACAAGCTATTTAAGAATCTCATATCAGCTTGTCGCTTCTAGTAGCCTCAATTTCATTCAGCCTTACCAAAACCTGAAGAAGACAGTCTGCTCTGAACCAATGCAAACCATCCATATTTATTCTGTTGAAGTACATTCACTAGATCACTTGAAATATTTCTGTTTACAACCAGCATGCCAGGAAATGACCATCTAGACTGTGCAAGAAGTTGAATTCAGGTAAGAAAGAATATATCCCTGGGAATTAAAGACCGTGAAAATATGGTGTCTTCTGTTTCCATAGAAATCTGACTTTCAGTATAGTATCAGCTGTAGTCTTGAGGTGTTTTTTTTAAGATCAGAATAATAATGCCTACTCCATCAAATATAACCATAAACTTCTTGACCTAGGCATCTAATTCCTATGTGCTTTCATCCTATAATTAATAATATTAAGCAAAAATTTTAAAATATAAGAGATCCAACCAGTATCAAATTAATGTTCAAATTACTGATCAATTATCAATCTGTCCTAACTCACAAATAATAGAAGGCGCAATTCACACAATCTCCTCTTATAATCTGACTTCCCTGACTGGGCTTTTTACAGGAAACATTAATCTTTAGTGCTTCATCTACAGGAGCAATAAAATAATTATCAAAAGATATTCACAGGAATGAAAGTCAGAACTTCCTCAGGACCCGAGATGAAATATTGTAATTCAGTTCTACAGTACAGTTTTAGTCGCTGCTTACCTACACAGAACTGCTTTATTAGTAGTAGTATTAATATTAATGAATCCATATGTATATTTTTTACATACACTGGCATACAATTATCAATGTTTGAACTGACTCTGTCTTATTTTATTTGCTACAACATAAATCTTTAACCAGATACTACAGTTTAAGGCACAGCAGGCTGTTCACCTCTTGGAAACATGCCTACAAAATCCTGCCTATGGAACTGTGTTGGTCAATACACAATTATTTAATACAAGTTTTGTTACCTTTTCAGCCAAACAACTGCAGATTGTAATTCCAGACTGAAGCTTGGATACACAGTAATGACACTCATCTATATTTAAATCTATGCTTTGAGCCAAGCTTCTATCCTTTGAGGCTCTATTTCAAAGGATAGGTCTCACTTCTGGAAATCTAACATGGCAGAGGTAATGAGTGACACCAGGGTTTCACCTTTAAATAACATTTTTCTTTTCTTGTGTTACTATGTGATGCTCTGCAGCTGCAGTGATTCAGCCACTTATACCTGCTCCACTACATGAAAACATTACATATATAATTTTCCATAAAAATTCTATTTGATTCTAATTGTTAAATATACTCTGTATTAGTTATTAATCTGTTGCTTACAAAGGAATACCGGAGCAGCCTATTTTCTGCTTTCAGTCACATAACATTTTTTCAAGACTATAGAATTTTAAAGAAAAGTAAAAGAAAGGAAGTTATTTCTTATTGACATTGGTGGCCAATTCTGCAGTATCTTTTACTTACTGTTTATTGCACTGTGTTTTAGGAGAAATCCTCTGGAGACAGGACACCTACTTGGATTTCTAAATCATGGGATTATTTGTTTGTTGAAAGACTTTGGTTATAATTCACCTCCCTTTGAGCAAAAAGTCTTCCCTTCAATAAGCTCACTAGACCTGGACAGAGGAATACAGCTTGTTACATTTTTGAAAAATCAGCTCTAACTTACTATTAATCCTACATAACCTTACAGAGCTAAAGCAGAATTCTTGGTGTAGTTAATAAGTATGATTGATCCAAAGCTCATAGGATTTAATAATAAGGTCTTGAGAGACACAGAAAGCCAGTGTTCTCAGAGCTACTCTCACAGAGAACAAGAGCTGTGGCTGTGCTCTTTGGATTACAGCAATTCTATCTGTTTATCTTTAAGCACAAGATGGATGTACAATTTGATGACAAGACATTAGAAAGCATCATGAAGACATTACTACCAAGTGTGCTCCAGTGGGTACAACATATGCTACTGAGATACCAGAAATATGATGTAAGGATAAGATATTGCCCAGGGAAATCATTTACTGAAGGCAGATAAACAAAGCATGAAGTGCAAAACCCAATATAACACAGTTACTGTTGTAGAATAGCAGAAAGTCGACTCATGTAAAACAATGCCTCAGTTTCACTGATCTTTATTTCAAGAATGTACCAAAAATGTTATCAAAAGTACAATGACTCCAGGCTCTTGCCTGACCAAATTTTAGCCACAACTGGAAGAGTGAGAGGACCCAAAGATATCTAGCAAAAATGGTTCTTGCCTCCTGATTAGTGTAGTCACTTGATAGAGGGCAGATATGTTCAGCTAAGTCACTAATCTCAGCCTGGTCCTCCAAGGAGTAAAGGCACGGTGTGTGACACCTGCCTCAAGCCTCATGACACCTCCATGGAGCTCAGAAGTGGTTTTGCAGTACTGACCAAGTACCCTGTCTCTCTTCAAACTCAGTGTGAGAGTAATTGATCATCCTCTGAAGAAACACAGGTCTCCCGCACACTAGAGGGAGGATGTAGCCCAAAATATTTCACACAGGGACTCAGAGAAACCTACATTTTTAAAACTCTGACACCTGTACTTGTCATCTACAGTGCTTCAGTCCTTAGAAGGAACCATCTACTGATAATATTTGTACCACATTGTAAATGCTGAAAATTATTTTTAAAAAGATGAAAAAGAAAGAGCTGCACATCAGTCAAAAACTTGGCAGGCACATAACACTGAATGAGAGAAGGCTTCATAGAAGGAACACATCTGGAATGATATCTGTGCTTGCAACTTCCCTGTAAACAACTCTTTTACTAAGTGATGGTTTTGCTTCAGAAATTGAATCCTTACCAAACCCATAGCCACATAGCTAGCTTTGATCAATTAATGCTTTTAAGCACTTTGACACTAGATATTACAGAAATGCAAAGACCTATTATTACTTTCCACTTTGTGCTAGAAAATATCACCTAGTAGGAACAGGGTACACAAAAATCCATAAATTACAGTTAAGTAAAAAAACCTGACATTTGGCAACTATATGCTCCTTCACCAACCTCAGAAAGAGTAGGTAGAGTGTGTTTATGCTTGAGTGATATTTCCTGAAGTTTTAACAAGTGTGCTGAATCACACAATTGTAAATACTCATATTTATTACCACTAGACCTAACTGCAGCTGGAGCAGACAAAATACTTTCATATACTTCAAATGCTGTTTAAAAACTTTGTATTTATATCAGAGTAAGAACAAACCAAAATGGCCATGAGGAAAGATATCAACCAGTAATAATCCAAACCAATAATAAGGTCACAAGATGATGCATCACACATTTCTGTCTGATTGTTCAGCTGTCCTGGGATCAGCAAGCTTTTACCTGTTTAAAATTTTGTTCATCAGAGTCTACTCAATTTTCAGACACAATCACTTTATCATTTTTCTTCTGCAAAGTATAAAAGCAAGTTTGTCAGAATCATTGTCTCACCATTAATATTAAAGCTCTCCATTATCTCTTCTGACAGAACAGAGCAGTCTTCGAACATCCTAGGAAAAATTCCAATTCATTCATGAAAGTCAGAAGCAGAGCGAAAACTGGACACAGTTTTCAAGACCAGCGAAAAAATTGCATTTTGGCCACTGTTCGTGAAAGGCCAGGAGTCACTGCTGACAATTACAAATGTTTGTCCCTTGTCTCTACTCAGCTTCACAATTAGGCCCAGAGGTGCTTTCTAAGCTCTGAAAGTGAAGAGTCCTAATCTACAATAAAGCTTGTCTACAAACGCTGTCAGAGGAAGCAGTCAGGCTCTCGCCCTCTAGGTCAATGCATTTGTTAGGTAAGCCCTGCAAAATTTACCTATGGAAATTTACTGCTTGTCACAAAGTACTTGCTAATCAACAATGGTACAATTAAGCTAGAAACATAAGCTGTAACTGCTGGGCTTTTTCATGAAGATTTACTTTAGGAAAAAAGTGATCAAAGTTTTAATTTTAACTCCAGAAAAGCAAAGTATACCAGAATGCGTTACTGAGAATAAAACAGGGCTTCTGTGGAGCAGCAAATCTTCCTAACTGTATAGTAGAGAGAATGAAAAATTCTGTATTAGAATGACACCAGGAACAGAAGGTAGAAACTATTATTGAGGTCTCTGACCAGATCACTGAACTTAGCACTTTTCTACCCAGTAGGCCAGTATAAAAGGCATACCAGCTCAGTTCCCAAGTTAAAGATCAGCAGAGATGACCTCATGTGAAAACTGCTACAGTCAAGCTTGACTGTTGCCAAAAGAAAAGCAAGTATGTTCATAAACTGGTTGGCAGGTGTGGGTTTACATTTAAGAATCAGCTTATATCTTTAGCTACCCATAAAAATGGAACCTAAATTAAACCTACAGCTCTTCTAGTAAACATAAGGTAGGCAGCAAGTGTTCCAAGAAGACTGGATCTGTGGTCTCCCACAAAGACAGGCTGAGTCTAATGTTGCCACACAGCAGTAACTATTAGTACAAAATATTGCATGTATTTGCCTGTTAGCTAATAGGCCACAGTGCTTTAGAGACTGTTTGAGCTTCGAATAAGCTATCTGTAGTAAAAAAATATTAAAAGTAGTATTCTTCTCTCATGGGCACAAAGATATCAAATTGAGACTTCCTGAGGGAGAAGGAGGATGGGTTCCTTTTACCTGTTTTCTTAACTTTCATTCCAAATCTAAGATACTTAGTGAATCAAGAGGGCATCCTGTAATACTGGTAATAAAAGAATTCCTAAGGTCTCTAAAGTATAGTACCATAAATGTTCTAAATTTTGACCATTTGCCATTTTTCCTGACTTTTTCCTTATCTTAAAGGACATACATCACAATAAGCTATGCTGATCAAAACAGATCTCTTCATTACTTTGAAAAGAACTTAGGTGGGTTTAGATAGCAGTCACCGTGTTATGGGTCTAAAAGATATGTTCCTATTTAGTGCCTATCCCACTGAAAGTTTAATTGAGAACTGGAGATGCATGATCTTAGTTTCACTTTCAGATAACTACTCTCCAAAAGAACTACACATCTTGGGGGATCTGGGGTTTGAGTCCAGTCCCCCAATTGTACTGTCACACATTATGTTCACCTTGTGTTCCTTAAAGGGTAAGCCTACAAGTAACAGTGACTTTAGATATTCCCTTCTGATGAATTTTAAAGCCTTCAGGTAGACCAACCTGAGTTCAACAGAGCTCCAAATTCTGATGGATATCATCATTTAGTTACCATTCAGTATTTACAAATCGTGTATCTCTACAGGAAGGAGTGCTGAGTACTCTCTCTCCTAAAATCTATTTAACGCCACTTTTTTTTTTTTTCTCTAGGGAGTTTCAAAGTATGGATATATTGCCATTCCTTTGAACTTTTTTCCCATTCAAAAATCCTGGGGATTTTGTTTTATATTTAATATTTATTTATTTATCACATTGATTTTTTTGTGTTATATGGGGTCTCAGGGTTTTTGATAATGAAAGGTGCTACATAAATAAAATAAATTCCTTTTAGCACTCATTCAAAAAGAGACCAGGAGTATTGCTGCTTTCAGGTTGGATATTCCTTCCTCAGTACAACTTTTTCTTTACAGTGTGTATATACGCATGTATACATTATATTTACATATGCCATGTTAATTCTTGGGTATCTATATTATGGTGGTAAAATTCAGTGCCCAGGAAGTGCTCACTAAGGAAAGCACAGAGAACTAGCAAGAAGCTTACCTTTAATATGGTTAACACTAGGTAAGTTGACTCATTTGCTTAAGCAAATGGTTAAGCATTTTGGTAGTACAAAACAGCTTTTCAGAGTAGGCACTGGATTGACACTCATTCAGTAGAAGATATAATGGATTAGATATGGCTAATCCATTATAAGAGATATGAAGAAAATGACCACAGCACATCCAGGTGTACATCACACTCTGTGGGAGCATCTTTTCCCTCCCTTATGTATAAATACTGCAGTAACTACAATAATAAATAAATTATTCTGGTTTCTATTTCTAGCTGCAACTGAATAATGAGCTTTGAGAAGCAACAGCAACAATTTGTAGACCAAGCAAAAATGAACTGCAACTTCCCAAACAATTGTCTCGTCTTTCCATTACTTGACGCTGCATTTCCTTAAGCTACACACAGATAACTTCACTTCCCCAGACAGCTTCTTTTCTCCCCTTTCCTCATATCATTTCCCTGTTCTCCATACACATACAAAATTTTTCTGACTGCTTTTGTGCATTCAGAAAAATTTCTAAAGCAAAGCAAATCCAAGGTGAAATGGCTGAATATTACACAAAAGAGAGAACTATTACTGTAAAATCTTTCCAGTCCCTCCTCAGCTTTCGGATTCTCACAAACTCACTAAATGTCTGCTCATGTCAAATCTGCACATTTCTCAATGTTTAAGGTTAACTATATTTGGGGTTGAGAAATATGATTTTTATAATACTGTAATATTCTCAGGCACATGGGTTTAATATCTTAATATTAGAATCATGCTACTAAATAAGTTATTGTAATATCATTTAATGTCATATTATAGTTAATATGAAACCACATACAACATTTCTTCTGAGACACCTTCCTACACCTTGGTCTTCTGCTCATAATTTAAGTACCAAAGTCCCATAATTATTCGTTATGCAACTTACTCTTTCTTGCTATAATTCACTTATTAAGTTGTCTTATTTATTGGTGTAGCTAATTACTGCTTGTCTGAATGCCATTAGTACCCTTTTTTTTCTTGTCTCTGAAGTATACAAGTGATGTTTTCAGACAATTTGTACTATAATTTTAAAATACTGTACAAAGTACATTTAATAAAAGGATGGGAAGTTATTTTGTGAGTAATAATTTCATTCTTTTTTTTCTCAGCACACATGTGGCCTTCATAATGAAACACAGGAGAGACATATGTATCATCAAAACTGTTGAAATTCTGAACTAAAATTGATTGTGAGAAGAAAAGCAGCAGAATCAAGAAGAAATTACATTTAATAGTTTAGTTAACATTTATTGAAAAGAAGAATTCAAACAATATTTTGGTTCTTGATTTGACAATATTTTTGGATTTACAAGACTAAGTACAAATCACTGAAGCTAAGCAAAATAATTTTTTAAATGGGAAAGTTGCTCTGCAGAGAAATTCAGGCAACTATGCTACAGTCATAATGCTAAAATGTCATCTTGCAATGACATTTCAGTGAACCATCACCGAAATTTTAACATCTTTTAGGTTTAGAATATAAAACAGACTATCTTCACCTTTCTGGTTTTGAAGCATGAACATTTTTTACTATTTTGTTTACAGTTTTGCAAATTATCATGTTTTCCCTGTCCATCCAAGCAAATCATCTGAACTTCACTAATGAAGTAACTGGGAACACTTCAACCAAAATTATATTCACAGTATTAATGGATCAAAATATATCTCAAATTATTCATCAAGACTCCCATCTCAGAACTACGACTGAAGCCCCTGTAGTGTTAAGCTTAACTGATTACCCAGTTACCAAAAAGTAACCAAACATTGGATGAATACATTATTACATTGCTAAGCATAACTAAGCTTTCTGTACAGTCATAGAAAAGCAATGGTATTGTATTTATTAATTTTCACAATCAAAGGGAACTAGTATCACAGATAAAGACTTAACAGTTCAGTTCTATCTAGTTCTATCTTTCTAAAGCAAATATTTAAAGCATTTAATTTCTTACACTAATCGGAGTTCAAGCCTGGGTTCTTTACTCACGAAAAAAATCAGAACATCTTAAAGAAAAGTGTCCACAGAAAATTCACTTACAAAAGTGTATACATAAGTAAAGAGGCTCTAAGGCATACAAGGAAAAAAAGTTGCAGCTGTCTCTGATACAAAACTCTCATTCAAGACACATAGTATTCTGCCTTTTGCAATATTAGTATAAGCAAGGAGCAACCAATGTATCTGCTACACTAATTACATATCACTACCTACTATTTTAAACAAAGCAGACCATATTTTTTGAGCATCCTGGAGTCATTCCATCCTAAAACAGCTGTCTAGCAGTGTAGTGTTATTATCTCCTTATGCTGACACCAGCAGGCTGCATTCCCAAAACAGGCTGCCCTACCCCTTCTGCTTGCTCTGAAAGTCAGGATGTCTTCCTTGTTGGATTAGCAAAAGTACTTCTGTGGCCATCAAGTGAACTAGACTAAGAAATTGATTTGAATTATAACTGAACCAGGGGAATGGGGAGAGAAGTCGGCTTTCACTTGGAACGGTTTCCTCCCCCAGTTTGCTCTACGGACACACTAACGTTTGTGCCATATGTGAACAGCCATAAGAACTAACAGCCAAAAGGAAGAGCTCATCAACGTCTTTCTCAGTAGTAGCATGCTGGTTTAAAGCAAATCTTGAAGCAGAGTGTAACACTGAAAAAAACATGAATTACCCTGTAAAACTGTTTATTTTCCTTCCCACAGAGGAATCTAAATAATTAGCTTATTTTGGATGCCAAACAACTAGATAGTTGAAGACTTTTACACTAAGAGTGACCATAAATCGTCTATTTAACCACATATGAAGTGATTCTTCTGCAAACAAGCACATGTCCAAATTTATTTCCATACAGTCCTCTAGCCTTTTTAAAACATGACTCATAGGTGTATCCTCATTTTTCCATAAGCCTTTTGATGAAAGTAAACATGCTTATAAAAGAACCCACAAGAATGCCAATTACAACAACAAATTACTTTCTTACTTCCCTCTGCCCTTAATAATGCTGGAAAGAATTCCAGTTGTAATTGTTAAAGCTTGTTAAAACTGACAGAAGCAATAGCTGAAGTCATTTGAATAGCTTTTATTAAATGTTTCGTAAAAATGTATCTATGTACAAACAGGTTTCTGTGCACTAGCACAACTTGAAAATGTAAGAGATTTTTTCCAAGCAAGACAGTTCTGACCCTTGAATTCTCAAAAAGTTCAATTTGAGAATGATTTCTGGGAAGCTGGTCCTATGTTTTTTTACAGACCGTGTTGACACTCTTAACTTCATCAAAAACTGTTCTGTCATATTTTTAGTTACACCAAGGCCCATTCAGCATGACCACTTAGAAAGTTCTTGTTAATCTATCTGCTAACTTAAGAGCAAATCTAGACCTTGAAATATGTAGAAACTTTTATTTCAATAAAAGAATTCAATAATTGCAACACAGAACAATTCAGTGTATTTGGATATTGTAATTCTAGTATTAATTTATGGAAAAAAGCATAAATAAAATAATTTTATTTTCAAAAGCTTTCAGATGTTTTAAGAATATTTACCTCCTAACATATGGGTTGCATTTTTGGTCTTTTAAAGTGAAAACTGGCTACGTCATCAGTCTTAAAGGGTTAATACAAAATCTAATTAGAGTTCCTCACTTAAAGGCATCCCTCAGGGGTCAATATGACTTAAGATCTTCACTGATGGCTTGAACAACAAAACAGAGTGCCCTCAGCAAGTTTGAAATTGTATCAAATTGATAGCAGCTACCAAGACACACTAGAAGGCAAGGCTGCTACAAAGGAGACCTGGGTTGTCAGAAACGTGAAGCTCGGCACAGGCAAATTCTAAGCTCTACTGTTGGGACAGATAAATCTCAGGTACCAGTACAAGTTGGGGATTAATGTACTGAAAAACAGCCTTGCTGTGTGAGCATGAATCAGCAGCGAGCCCTTGCAGCAGCAAATGCCAACCATGTCCATGGCTGTAAGCAAGTCTAGACAGCAGGCTGAGACGATTATTCCCCTCTACTCAGCAATAGTGAGACCACATCTTAAGTGCCATGTCTAGTCTGGGTTTTTCCAACACATGACAGACATAGATGGTTTTGGAGTAAGTCTGGCAGAGGAGCGCAAGACTGCAACGAGACTAAGGCAAGGGAAAATCGAGGCAGCTGGGATGTTCAGGTTTAGGAACAGTTCTTCCTGCTGTCTTCAAATACCTAATGGGAGGTTCCAGAGGAGCAAAGCCACACTTTCCCAGGAGGTCCATAGAGATAGGATAAGAGGCAAAAGATACAAGACACAGCAAAGGAAATTTTGAGTAAATGTTAAAGAAAACGAGATGACAGTGATGACCGTAAAACCATAGAACTGGTTGCTAAAAGAGGTTGTGGAATCTCCAACTTCTTGGTTTTATTGGAAGACAATAAAAAATTTGACTGGGAACCTTACCTAAATAGGTTCTGGTTTGAGCAGGAGGTTGAATTAAATCATCTCTGGAGGTCCCTTTCAACATAAAACATAATGATTCTATGGTTTTTCTATTCTCAGTTTAAAAGTGATCATGGATACTTGGTCAATTCTGAGATAAACATTTATAAAGAATATGCTTCAGACCTAACACAAGTATTCGGGTATTTTTGTTAAGATCATGGCCCTGCTACATACCATTTCACAGGTTCATTGAAGTAACTGAGTTGTAAATGAACAAATAATTAGATCTCACACTTTAAAAAGTATTGGAGATTCAGTTTCATATGTAGAATTTCTCACAGCACACAGGACAAATTTAAAACCTAGAATTAAATTTCCTTTCGATTCTTAAAATCTGCAAAGATGATGAGGGAATATATGGGAAAAACAGACACATCTCTCCTCCTTAAGAACAGCACTAACTCAGTGCAGTATAGTATCTGAGTGTTCTGAGTGTCTATTTGGGCATAAACTGCACTTCATTTTTTTTTTCATTCAATGTGAAATCAGCAAAGGAATTCTCATTTTCATCGATTCTACAAGCATGCAGACAACTTTGCTAACATGCAATTTTAATGACAAAGATACTTGTTTCATCTTTACATTTAGACTTCAGGTTTTAATGGCATTAGGAAAGCAAGAGGAAAATTAGCATCCCCAGAGCTGTTCATCTGCTTCGCTTTCTCTCACCACAACGGCAAGCAATGGAAGGAGCAAGATTAAAGCCCAGAGTGTGGATATCATTTTAGAGCTATTCAAATACAGAGAAGCTAAATGATCATACCTCAGCTGTACACGCCTATTGCAACTTGTGTTTCCCTTCCCAAATATACTGGGTTTAAAACAGAGCAGACTGCAGTTTTGATAACATCTGCTACAACAAATAACAAAAAAAAAAAAGAGTGTGAAGTCTGATGAATGTTTAAACAGAACATTTTTTATGGATCAGCTAAATCTTTTCTGCTTTTTAATTAAAAGTAAAGAAAATGGAACTTAATTATCCTGTAAAGATTAGCTTGTGGGCATCTTCCTGTAAATTACTTCTAATTGAAAGCAAATTGTCAAGTGACATTCAAAGTACTGTCCTTTAAAACACAGCTGTTCTATTGCTGATTTCAGTACATTACAGTGCTTTCTTGTTACAGTAAGGCACATTTGAATATTTTAACAATTTGACTGGTTTTGTATGGATTTCCATTTAGTATATCTTAATCATATTCCCTCCTCCAAAAATAAGAACTGGTTTTATATGGATTTCCATTTAGTGTATCTTAATCTCATTCCTTTCTCCAAAAATCAGAAGAAATATTAGCTACTTTTTTGTACCAAATACCCTAAAGTCATCTCTCTCCACCTTTTATTTGGAAGCTCCTTGCCCTGATTTGCACACGGCACGGGTAATTGACCAGTGCTGGCTCGTAGCCTGCTACCTGGACCATTCGTACTGCTGGGAGCCAATGCATTAGCAAAAACATTTAAAATATTTGAAGCAATTTGAAGTAGTTTTATTGCATCAACTACAAACTAAAAGTTCATAATCTTTTTCTTTCAGCTATTTATAAATTCTTGGGATGGTATTTGATATAGTTTCATAGTAGAACATTATCAAATAGAAAGATAAAACTATGGTACACTAATATAAGTTTATCAAATATATTCAATCACTTTGATAAACCACTTAAATGTGACTTATCATTCCACTTAGTACTGTAACCTCAACCCAAAAACCTGTTACTGCCTTTTATTAGATCTTCCATAAAATGGCAAGATTTCATTTGGATGGATTAGGTTTCAGCCTTCTCCTTGCACACATGCTCATCTACTCCAGAAAAAAGTAATTTTATCCTACAGTCGTAAAGCCAAAAATAAACAGAGGTCAATTTCACATTTCTTCAAAAGTTAACACAGCATTGGGCATTTTTCGTGTGACACTTCAGTTTTTACAAGCTTTATTGTCTCCCAGACTCTGAATTTACACACTTCTTTGCAGCAGTGAAAACAGATTCTTAAAACTTCTCAAATCAAAGTGTAGTGCGTTTACAGCATTAGGCTTGAAAAGCATGACTACAGCTGAAGTGGAGCAAGAAGGCAACGTGTTTGGACACATTTGTTTCAGACAGCAAGTACACTTGCATATCAGATCTGTGCCACAACCAATTGCACAGTTCCCCAGCACACAGCTGGTGGTGGGCTGGAACCCCCAGACACGGGAGAGGGTGAGCTGGAAGTGACTGCTGAGGGTATCATTTGTTTTTTCTCAGAACTGCACAAAGAGCTTAGCCACTTTGTGAGGAAATAGGGGTATCCCTGGGGACCTACTGCTTGTGAACCCCTCACAACGTTTCCCTTCCTCTTTTTATCTCCAGAATGTATGGCAAATGCCTTGTGGCTCTCAGTCAAATTCAGACTCATGTGTGCTTCAAAGGGTTAATGTTTGCTACACTAGAAAGGTATTTATAAAGATGCTGTGTCATCACTGGATTGGGGAAAAAGTACTCACTTCTCTTATTTAGTATAAAGATCTAAAATAATAAGAAAAATTTTAAAGCATGATTTTAATAAGATCTTAATTCTATTTGAATTCTTTATCTTTGGTTTCCTATCAGGCTATCAGGTATCTGAACAACTCAGTAAAAAATTATTAAAACAAAAGTAAAAACCAGGCCAGCAAATTTTTATTGTTTTTTGGTTTCTATTCCCAAAATTTAATGTTGCATTTATTTTTCCCCACTATAAGCAAGAGTGATATGGGAAAGAAAATTATCTTGCATTATGTCTTAAAGGAAATGAGATATATGATTATTCTTATTTATTGTGGAAGTGAAATTATAAAGATTATAGCATATTCTGCATAAAATGCTCTTACATCCCTAAGACATAAAGAACACACCCTGCTCACAAGCAGTAGTTTTCAATCTCATCTGCAGGTTGCACTTGAAGAACATCCTACACGATCAGCAGCTGGGGTCAGCTCAAAGAATGCAGCTAATGTCCTCATAAACATTACACATTGTGAGCTCTGCAGTAGTAACCTAGTGCAAGAATTTGAAGAACCACCAATTATTTATTCTTTGAGACTAAATTTCAAAATTTATGACACAGGAAAATAGACTAGTAGTGATTCTAAAGAACACTGGAAATGGAAACCAGTAAAAATTTACACAAGCAACACATTTAACACCTTCGTGAAATTACAACACTGGGTGGGTTAATTTTGACATGAACTAATTATTGAGGCTCCTTATTGCTTCTGATGCCTGGAGACAAACACATGTGCGACCAGGATGTGCCTCGGCAGCCTCATCAATACTGTCTATGGACTATGCCAACAGCCTGCTCTGTGGGTTACTCGAATACATGCAGAATAGAGTACTGAAGCTGAGTCAACAAAGAACCTAAGATCATTACTCTCCTAAGAAAATTCCTGAGAAGATCACCTCAACTTAATATGCCCTTCTGACATTCCCACTTCAACATTTTAATTTTTTCTCTCCTTTTTCAATGTAATATCCAGACTGGCACATCCAGTGCAGTGCAATGACAGTGCAGATAGGGGGAAGCAGAAGCTGAACTTCGTGACTACAACAACCAACCTTTTTTTATGTTTTAATTTATAAATGTCTTGTTGGTTTCTGCAGTAATATTCCACATAATCCTCCTGCAAGATTTCTGGGGTTTACTTTTGTTCTGACATTTATTATGAAGAGAAGACAGGAAACTGATAATGCACATTAAAGGGACAGAGGTTCTCAGAAAGTTCATTCAAAGTCCCTCCAGGACCTCAGGGGAAATATCCTTTCTTAAGAGATGCTTAAACAAAAATTAACCAAAAAACACCTCAAAAAACTACAAAACAAAACAAAAACAAACAAACAAAAACTCCAAACAACGACAACAAAAACTAAGCCACAAAAACCAAGCAAACAAAATCAACAAAATCCACATGCAAGTCAATAAAGACCGATGTGCCTATCACTGAATCTCAGGTACTCCTGGCAAAAAAAGTGATTTAATAATTTTTTTAAAAAACTAAAAAAAAAAAAATAAAAAATTGATAAATCATTCAAACCTGGTGGAGGAGGGGAGGTATTAACAGAAGACTCCCCAAACATGTACCATTGCTCGAAGCAGCACCGCAAACTGGTATACAAAAGGTGCCAAATGGTGTACATAATCACAGCCAAATGTGCCCTCAAAATAGTTGAGGAGCTTTCTCACAAAAAATACAATTAACACAGGATACAAATTTCATTTCTTTGTGATAAGCATGACACATTTTACCACCACTATTTAAACTTTTCCCACCGGGCACACCATCCCTCTTCCTTCATGGAAAAATGGAAATAAAAAATTTAAAATATTTTAAACAAAAATATTTTAAACTAAATTCGAACTTTAGATTTTAGACTCATATGACAATTTATCTAAAGCAAATCATGTCCACTATGGAAAATTAATTTAATTTTTTTATTACATTCAGGGCCAACAGTAAATCACACAGTATAGCCACATTTTTCACACATGAATGCTTATGCAGTGCAGGAGTAAGGAGCAGGTAAATCCCACAGATCTACCATTGACCCTTCCTTCTCACTGAAGATGACAAATTTATGGTTATTTCTTCCCTTTCCACAGGGGATTCTTTAGTATGGATATAAATCCAACTATAAAAATATTAATAATTCTATTACTATCATTACACTCATTATACTTCTTATACATTACATGAATTACAATGCTATTTTAAGAACATTAAAAGACTTATAAAATCATAAAAAATATTTTTCTTCTTTCAGTAAATGGAAACAGATTCTTTATGCCATTACTAGAGCGATGTTGCTGTGAAGAATAAGAGTATCACTAGACATGAGTGGGTAGCCAGCTTGAACACATCATGTATCCTATAAGCCAAGCTCCAGGACTGACTTACGAGGCACAACAGACTTTGCCACACAGCTCTATCCACTGCTCCCATTTTTTTGGAAAGCAACAATTGAGGCCTTTGATCTCTGCAAAAAGCATCAGATTTTAAAAAGGCAGACTTTAAATATTTTCCACCATTCCGTCTATCCAGACATCAAAAAGCCAGAAAGCAAAAGTAGAAGCAACAGCAAGCTTCCAAAAGGTGAAGCAGATCATTTCAATGAGTGTAGTAATTTTCATAACCAAAAATTTAGTAGAGACTAAACCCAAGAGCTTTCTTGGGTTCTTTAGATCTGGTCTTTCAGACAGTATTTCTGGTATATCAATCCTGCCCCAGACACTAGTACAGCACTAAGGAATGAGTGCCTTAAATACCTCTTTTCACTAAAGCCAGGTCATAGAAATCCCTGTGTCATATCCAAAAATGCACTGACAAACAATTTCGCATACAATTCTACTTCTGAACGAAAATGAAGCCTACAAATTAGGGCATGTCTGCTGAAATTTAATATCCCACATATAACTATAAATATACATATAAATACTAACAAACAAAACTACTGAAGATTCTGTAGTAGAGGGGGAAAGAGGAAAGGCGGGGGAAAATCCCCTTCACCCCCCAGTCAATCTCAAAATGCAGTAAGACATACAAGATCCTAAAACTTCTCTTAGTTTCTTCACAGTAGGCTCTCTGGAATCCTCCTATTAATCCTCCATGTAGGCACACACACATACATGCACACTATTTTTGAAATGTCTTAATTCCTCAATTTGAAAAATGGGACATAAAATTGCTGATACACAAGGATGCTCACTCCTTATCCCATGGGAATTCACGAGAAGATGCTTCCCTGTGGGACTTCATGCAAATGAGAATTTGAATATATGAGAGAAATTTAATGTTAATTAGAATTATTAAATATATTCAAGCTTTACATATGGAAAGATCTGTAAACCCTTTTTTTAATTCTGAAATACCTGTCTCTTCAATTATTTTTAAACATTTTTCATCTGACTTTTATGCATGAGATGGATACAGAGAAAAGATAGATTTCTTACATACATTAAGATACTTAAAATTCCACTTTTATTTCAAAACTGAAAGGCAGTCATGTCATATTCCAGTACCTAAGATAGCTAATTCCTGTCTGCATCCTGATATTTATATCATTACCTCACTTATATTATTATTAGGTGCCCAACACAAACTATTGACTTGTTTGGAAAGTTATCTTCTTTGCTAGAGAAGAAAGGAAAAGCCCTCAAGTAAGATCTTTAGCAAATAAAAATATATTGATATCAAATAAAATATAGCTACATGAATTTTTTTTATTTTTTCATACGGTCAGGTTATTTGGTTTTGGGTTTAACATGATCCATGATAGAGTCTCTGTAAAAGTTAGCATAATGGATTTCAAGGCAGCAATAAATGGAAATTTCAACTGCATGGGTAGAGATAATCTGAAATTCACATTATCCTTGATAAAGTCTGCTGTTCTACAGAAACCTGGAACAGGCCATTACAAGAGATTTGTATCCAACAAGTTCTTGCATTTTCACATCCACTCCTACATTGCAGAGTTCTTCCTACACCAAGGACAAAAGGAGTAACAAGTCACAGTATGTTATATTAGTTATATAGCATATAACTAATAAATATTAGTATATATTAGTATATTAGTTATATACTATTCTCAGACTTGAGGCTGAAAGACTCAAGGCTAGAATATGCCCCGTATGGGCTGTGGGGATCCTACTCTAACTTTCACAATTTGCCAAAGAGAAAATATTTGTTTTCAGTGATCCCTCCTTAGTTACAAAGTAAAAATAAAAATTTAGGCATCTAAAATAAAAAAATTTGATCAGAATTCTTCAATGTCAGTTTTGCAATACCTTTGGAAACCACTGAGCATTCAAGCACATTAAGAAAAAATAAAAGTATTTGGGTTACACCTGCTTCCTGAGCCATTATTAACTGCAAAAAGTTTGTGTTATCGTAATACCTTTATCAAAGATCAGTGTCTGTTGTTTATGGTATCAAGTTTAAACATGTAAACCACTATTTAGACAGATATTCCCCATACCTTTACTCATGCAGATGGGCTGCCTTAAGAATACTCTTTTCAAAAATAGAAGTTTTCACATAATTCACCTCTCAGACTGGAGTATGACTCCTGGGCTATGTGAACAAACAGATGCATCCAGCACTCAAACAACCACATGGGAATTCCTCCTGTCTTGGAAGATAGGTTTACACTCACAGACAAAATTTTATGTACTCCTTCTAGCAAAGCAAAAGCACTTACTATTTTGTCACAATCTTCAAGAACAAGACCAGGAAATGATATAAATCACATGACTACATTGTGTGTGTGTATACATAAATACAACATAAAAATTATAATTTCTTCCCAGATTATGCAAATGACATAAATTCTGAATTTTTAAGAATGCACGTGGCTGCTTCCCATCCCATTTCACCTTCTTCCAAAACTACATTCTTTTAGAAAGTTTGACCTGTAAATATCAAGAAGTAACTCCCCTTTAGAAAGATTTTAGGCAAAGAAAATCAGGACAAAAATTGCACTTAGTTTATAAGTTTTTTCCTTTTATGAATTATAAAACAGTCTTCAGGTTTTGTAATTATTTCTATTTTTTCTTCTAACAAAGGAAATTGCTGTATTTATCAAAGTTCTTATACACTATGTCAATCAACAATTTAAACCTATTCCCATTATGTAAGCAGGTAGCAACTGAAATCACAAACATTGCCTGCTATTGTTCTAAGTAATCACATAAAATAGAATGTAACTGATTTCTCCGAAGTCTGAGTTCTCTAAGCTTTCTCTCTCTTCATGAGCATGGTAATTGACAGTTTAAGAAAGACATTTTGATATATAAGAACAGTCTTGAAAGACAAAAAAAAATATTGCTGAGTAATTACACAAACAATCAATAACTCCAAACTAACATGCAGCAACAGTCATCCTTCTATATAAGTGTGAATACATATAATGGAAAAAAGTTCAAAATTTATATCTACCTTGAAAGTATGAAGTGCTTGTAGCAGAAGGATCACACTAAAAAAAACGAAAATAAAAGGACAGACTGCGCTCCACATCCCAGCATGTTGTTCTGGGTTCCAGATATTAAAAAAAATCCACAACACTCACAAAAGAAAAAAACCAAACAAAATCAAACAAACAAACAAACAAACAACAACAAAAGCCCCCAAAAACCCATACACACTTCAGAGTTCAACACTGATCTGACTACCAGTCTGATTTTTGGGCGCCTGTTTGCAGATGCGGTAGAGTTATCAATCCAAGCAGACACACAATCCGGGTCCAATGTCACTTCTCCTCATTATGTTAATAGTTAATACATGCAAATGAAAACACTCTAGCAATTTGATTTCTTTGAAGATAGTTTGCATATTGTCTTAGCCATAATGACTGTACACTTCTCTCAGCCTCGATTTATGCAAGGGTAGTTTAGTTCATTTTTATCAGCTCAAGTTCATTTTGGCTGCTACTGGAATGTATGTGTGTGTTTCTTTTTTACCTTTCACCTAATTACCATTCAGGTACCATAAGCAGATTTTTCATGCTATTGGTGTTTTTCTTAATTAAGAAACAAATGAATTCTCCCTAGCAAAAAAGATGGAACAACAGAGTAAGATGCCAGAGGCTGATGTTCTGCTTCTTAATTGAAGCTGCTTCATTGTTAGGTGTCTGTTATGAGGGGGCAGAAGTGTCAGGAGTTTATTGTGAATAGTATAAAAATAAAAGCATAAATAGTACTTTTAAAATTACGAATGAATACAGAAATATATTCTTTACTGGCACAACTCAACTACACTGTTCTCCCTTCCTTTAGGAGAATAGGTTCTTTAAGTGTAAATTATTCTTCACATCTGGAAAGCCCCAGGTTCTAATCCCAGCCCAGAGTGAATTCCTTTCTTTTTCCTTTGTCTATTATCTGCACCCTGCTTGTGTGCTCATGTTGTTCAATTAAGGAGGTACCTGAATTTACCAGTGAGAGGAATTTTGTTTCTTTCCCTTCATCCTTTCAGCAAAATAAGTCTCTCGCTCTCTCTCACTCCCTCATCCCCTCCCATCCCATACCCCACCAATCTAACTGATGCTTTTTGCTTCCTTTCAGAGCTAGGTTTTCCCCAGGCACTCCAAACACCACCACTTGTAAGAAATTCAGGACAGTATGCTAGCCAGGGCAATATTCTTCCACTGTAGTTTAACATGAAATTTAGAACTTCTCAGCATCAAGACCTTCTAGGAATGTTGCATTCTTCTTTTAACACACTTAAAATCTTCTTTGGATGTCTTTTAACGGTCACATTGCCCTACACCACATGGCTCATGTCAGAGGAGTAAATTGGGATTTGAACACAGACACTGAGAAATCATTTGGTCCTAAGAGTTTGAAACTGCAACACATGGTCAAACATCAGCATTAGGCCCTCAGCGTAAATGCAGAGACTACCACTAACATCTGTTTGTAATAAATACACAATATTTGTGTAAAAACTGGAAATCAAATATCTGACAATGACTAAATCCTACCACTCCTTATGGACACAATCTCCATCTGTTTTGACAGGAATTATTGGAATGTAAGAAATGTAAAATCAGTATCTCCCTGCACACACAAGAAATTAACCCACTTTTCTATTCAGACACTTTTCCTTTATGTTAAACGGGAATGCCAGGAAAACAATGAAAACCAAAAATATTTTTTAGTACAGTATTAACCACAGATCAATACTGAGATAATCCATATCACACTGAAATGAAGCACTGCATATTGTCTTGAAGAAATAAGTCTGTTACCAAGAGAAACTGATCTTCTATAGAAAATCTTTATATATTTTCTCCATGCGCTTTGATCCATGGTTTTGGACATAAAAAGCATCAAATTTATTTTCTGTTTAATCAATACAAATCATGCAAAGAGTTTCATCAATATTGATACTAAACTGATATACCTGTTGATGTAAACTATGTGTCATAAGGCAGTAATATTTTTCTATATATTTTTAAATGGTAACTATGGAAATGTGTGAGAAAGACTTTTTTCCTCCCACTTCCTTCCTTTGCACTTTTGCTGGAGGTTGTTTTTTTCTCTCAGCAGAGAAAGCTCGATCCAACACATAAAGCAATTTAACACTATGAGGCTACTATTTATAAATCTTTGCTTTTCCAAGAAAAATAGTACAATTTCAGCTTTTTTTCTTCTTTAAATATACAAAAGATGCCAAACATTGTGAAGAAAGCAAAGAGTCAGTTTTGTTCATTTTTCTACTGATTTTACATACGCAATTCCTTAAGCTTGACTGTTATTTTACAGCATTTTCAGGAGGAAGGAAACGAAACCTCCTGTCAGTAGTTTAATTTCACACAGAGCTGTAATCACCGCTCACAAGCTAAAAAAACCTCTGCTGGTAGTCTCCATACAGCAAACAAAAAACCTTAGCTCTTCACCGACTGGACTCACTTTCTCTGCATCTCTGCTGCAGTCTCAACTTCATTTTTCCTCTCAATCAGTCTCTGACCTCCTCACATGGTGTCCCTGCCAAATTCTTGGCATTGGAAGTGAGGGGGAAGAGGCCATACCATAAGCGTGTTGATAATGAGGAGATAGAAATAGAAAACCAGCTGGATTGTCCTAATAAAGTATGTCTGGGATTCAGAGACACAACAACTCCCTGTTCAGGTCACTGTTCAGCATTTTAACCCTTTGCATTCCAGACTGACCTTTCACTGATCTCCACTAATTTATTAAATTACCATTTAATATGAAATTGTACTTGAAAAATTCACTTTGATTTCAATGAAACCTATGACCTGGTTCCATCTAACTGTATTTTAATTACGTCATTTTCACCTGCAATATGCAAGCGAGTCCTGAAAGAATTTTTGCTCATTGTTTTTCTCCTTTTCTGGTATCTTAAAAATACCAATACTGTCATATTTGATCTTTGTTCTTTTGATGAAGTATGTCTTGGTTCACTGATGCAGTTTAAGAGCTTTTTAAATCTCTAAGGTAGCAAATTATTGTTTTCTCTTTACATCAATTGTTAAGCACTGGACATAAAACTTAGTTCTAAGAAATCCCTATTTAAGCTGATTTGATTCATCTTTTACAGTATCCATCTTTTACACACTCCAGGAGTTGCCCACACTGTCCTCATATTCATTTACAGCAGTGATAAGACCTTCAACGAGGACACAAATCAAAAAAGGAGGAAAATAAATGTTGTGGTTTTGGTTTTGCTTCTTAGTCACACTTCACATCTTCTCATGGAGCACTATCAAGCAAAAAGGGCACAAACCCAATGCCCTCGAAGTCATAAACAGGGTGGTCAAAAAGTCTTTTACTATTGCATTTACTTGCTCTTCCTTATATTCATTCTCCAGTGACTGGTCACACAAAACAAACACAGAATGCTAGCTATAACACAACTAAGAAGGAGAGTCCTCAATTTCTTGAAAATTTGCCAACGTTTCCAGTATGGCATAATTTCAGCAGCTTTGCTGAAAAATTTTAGTCACTAATTTAGAAAGTATTCTTAAATTATTTATAGAAACGATGACTTTAAAGTTGTAATTTCCCAGCTGTTATGAGACAGGTATATCTAATGATACATTTCTTATAAAAAACCAAAACAGAACAAACCCCAATTGAAAAATGGCTAAGTTACCTTTAATGTTTTGTAAAGCGATTGTTTTTCACTCTGGATACATTTTTCAAAAAAGGAAAATAATAACTACCTTGCAGACAATGAAACAAATTTAGGTCTTACCTAATGAAGAAGATCCAACAAAACACTGATGTTCAATTTTTAGGAAAGTATTTCATCTAAGGTAAGACATATTTATATGAAACAGTAGTTATTCCTTCAGTAGTAGCCAGGCGAACACTGAGATACCCATTTTCTATTTATTTCTATTTATTGGCAACTTTGGAAAGTGCTTTGGAGGCCAAGTGGGATTACCGAGAAACAGTGTCTTTTCCCAAATTTACCATTCCCAAATTTACACCACCTACCCCAATGACAATCACTAATTTCTTCCCATTTGCCTGGTGCAACAAGTGTTAGTATAAGGTTTAGCCTAATTACTCCACACAGTGAATCCATGAAAGGCCACATGGCACTACTTTTATACAACTTCTTTTAACTCAGCAAACTACTGGCCTTTGGAGTCCCTTCTGCTATATAGGCAGACCAGCAATACGTATATATATATATAAATATTTAGGCTCTATTTGTTTCTTATATACATATATATCCATCAGAATATAAATGTCAAAGACTTATCAATCTCTTATTGGGCCTGGCTTTTCTTCATTATAATCATGTGATCAAGGAAAGAGATTCTGTCTTCCTTTTTATTAAGAGCTATTTCTAACATTAGCAAGCTCTATTGTAGCAATGAGTATGGTTAAAAGTACTCAAAAAACTGCACTTCATCAGGTAAACAGGTCACAAAGGCCTTGGGTTCTATTCCAGGCTCTACCAGTACCTGCCTGATAAATAATCCCCAGTCTCTGATTCAAAGTTTTGCCAAAAACTGAGTAATGATACTGATTGTTCTTCAAACAGGAAAAATCCAAAGGAGCAAACTATATACTTACCAAATTACAAGAGAACATGACAGAAGTACAAAGAAATCTCATATTGAAGTCTGTCTACAAATTCTACAGATTACTCTCTATTACTAGCCAAGAACTCAAACAATTACCTGTAAATCACTCTCCATTAGTAGAGGATATAGGCTTTGATATTGCTGCTTGGTAGTTTTCTTTTAACTCCAGAAAGAACCCAAGAAAAAACAGAAACCTGACATATGTATTCTTGAGAAATGTTTGGTCTACAGGCTATAGAATGTGTCTTCTGTTACTCTGAGAAAACGTAACTCCTATAGCAAGGTTACAAATGTTGTGTTTCAAAAGTGAGTCCATCACTCATTAACAACAGTTTTACCCCAACAGAGATTACGTAATTACTATCAGATAAGTAACTTCCATCAGATATAAGGGATGAACCACTCAATCAAAATGCAAAACAAAGGAATGGCATAATAATCTAAATACATATTTTCTGTTATATGAAGGTTATCACAGGCATAACACCTTGCCATCACATGAACTCACAATTAGAACAAGCAGTGCATCATTAATGTGCAACACAAAATGGAATTCGAACATTCATTCCATGTCCTTCACTAATAAAGTACTACTTTATACAGAATGCAGAACATCTAACACACTCTCCTGAAGTTCCTCTAACAAGATGATTAATTAGGCAACAAAACACAGACATCAGAGGTGCCCACAGTTTTTCTTAACATTTTACAAACAAATACAATCACATAACTCAAAATATATTTGAATGTATAATCTATCAAAGTTATCAACAACTATGCCTTACAGATTTTCAGTGTTCCTGTATATAGTACTAACAAGTTCTATGCTCCTTCTTCCCCCCCAAAAGAAGAAAGAAAAGGAAGGGGGGAAAAAAAGGTATTACGATGTCCTAAATTCCCTGGATTCAGTAATGTATTTCTTTTTGCCCATGAATGAACAAACAATGCTTCATTCTTCGTGATACTTCCCCTTCTAGGAAGAGATCGAATTCATGCCAATTTTTGAGGGTTTTCTCATGTTTAACAGCTTTCAAGTCATCCTCACAATACTGAAATCTAATACAAACAAGCAAGAATAGAACAGCAAATATTCAACATATTACATGAGAACAACTTAAAATGTAAAAGCTAAAGCATAAAAATCAGGACTTTTTGTGAAAAGCTTAAAAACAATAAAATAAAAACAGATGATCACATATGGGCAAAATACTGTTCTACGAATAATTCAATCAGAGCTGAAGTAAGTGTTGTGTGATAGCTCAGTTTCCACAAACACATTTTATTTTCACTGATCTTATACTTTGTTTTTCAAAAGGCTGAGAGAAAACATCATCACTCACTTCCATGCAAAACTTTACCTTTGCCAGTCCCTGTGCTTTTCCTTATAAAGGTAATTTACAGAAATCCAAAATCCTTCATTTAAAGTCTTGTTTTATATTACTACTATTAGCAAAATTATTCATGATCTCTATAAATGCAGGTCAGTTTTGCATAATATGCCCGGTTTCTTTGTAATGTTATACTGTTATACATTCTAGTATATTATAAATGAGAGCTACATAAAGAAAGCAATTAGGTATAAATTGAAGATACATCATCCTTAAGGTGCAAAAAAACCCACCAGGCTTGGCAATGGATTTTTTTGCTTGCTGTTCTGTTTTAAGAAAAATTTGTCTTGGCATAATAGTCTGTATGAAAATGCCTGGCACCTTAAAATCACTCAGAATGTAAAATATCTGATACAAATAAAAGAGGAACTGGTTTTGGCACAGCAGTTAAAAATTTCAAAACTTAGGATGACAACCTAGAGAAGATAAACTGTATGATTGTGTCTATAAGAGCGTAACATTAAAATCTAAGGCACAGAACTTACTTATTTCCAGGACAAGAGTCCACAGTATTAGCAGCAGCTTAATAAGACATGGCAAACTCTATGAGTTTGGAGATTTCATGGTAGCTCCCAATACACGATCTTGCTACAAAGTAAGATTTTAATCTGAAATGAAATATTTCTGCAGGTCTTTTGGAAGACAGAAATTAAAATCTTCTAAGAGTTATACTTGCTATGGTAACACTTATGAACATGCAAGGTGTACAATGTATTTATATTATACACACATGGAAATTTCCAGTAAAAGGAGGATAACAGTATAGTTTATCAACAGAAACAGGCATGAAAGAATCTAAGAATTTAGATGCTACTCCTGACAGCACTAGTTAGGGCATCTTAAGTGGTGTCACCAAGAGCTGTAGGTGTTGAGCATCCCTTAACATTAGGCAACAACTAATGCAAAAAAAAACCCCAAAAAACAAAACACAAAACCAAACAAATCAAACAAACAAAACAAACAAACAAAAAACCCCACCAAAATAAAATGCCCATGGATTGAATAGTATGTACTGACCTAAAGCATAAACTTTCATTTTTGTATTACTGAAATGGAGGCAATATTTCCAGAGTTTGCCTGTTTCAAGGGGTCTGTTTAAGATACAGCATGCAAGATTACTAAAAAAATTCAAAAATAATTACTTCATAATTTCAAGATACTTGCTTATGCCTACTATTATCTTTACCCATGGTATGTTACTCTCTTCAAACAAAGTAAGTGTATTTTATACTAGATTGTTGCTATACATCAATTTCTGCCTCAATTCCCATTAATTCTCACATATATTAAGATACATATATACATAAGTTTATTTAAATAAAGATAATTGTAACAGATTCTTTAAAAAGATATTGTTTGAAATAATTCTCAAGTTCAAATTATTAGTCAAAACACTTCCATACATGCAGAAAAAAAACCCTTTCTATTTAGTTCATGATTATTATTTTTAAGAGTGTTTTTTTTTCTCACGACCTGTTACAAAGACACTTAATTAAATAGTTTCTTGCAAATACGAACTGCCATAGAAGAATCTTGTATCAGTTTAGTGTTCAGCTCACCACAGATAACAGTGAAGTCTCTAAAAAGATGCCAAATAATACCATCTGCATCTTGGTACTTTTAGTAACAAGAACATTTGCCCACTAAGAAATGAATAAAGACTAGCAAACAGATTGCAAAGTATTTTAAAATGTTTTTCTTATAACAAATCAATATTTTAATAATAAATGTGATTAGTCTTCACTGATTATTTTTTATGTTTTATAACATCCCTGCAAAACAAAATTCAAATCACTACTCGGGACTCCAGTAAAAAGTATTTTGGAAGAATGTGGGACTAGATTAACATAAAACCGTATCAAGTTAAACATAAAAGACAAGCCAAAACTGCAATTATTTCCCTGATGGCATCACATCCGTATTCTCCAAAGATTTTTCTGTGAATGCAAAAGTGGGCTTTCATTTTCAAAAAAAAGTACATTTGTGCAAAATGGGCGTTATTCTTCTCTTATACTGGTATTGATGGTGCACAAATCACTCTCAAGACTTGAAAGAATTTACACATGGCAAGAGGAACACATCAAACTTTTTTTTTTTCTCATTTGTTTTATAATGTAAAGGCCATAGTTTCAAACACAATGCTTTGACTGACAATTGATGTTGAAAAACAAATTTAGCCAGAATTTGTGGCATAATAATGACATACCTGAATCTGACCTTTCTTGACAGTGAAAACTTCTGAACCAAGAAGAACATCAAAAAGAATGTCAGACTATTCAGACTAGTCATAACATCCCCAAAGCATACTCCCACTTAAATGAGATTTCCTAAGCGGTAGGACTAATCATAAAATTACACAGTCTAGCTGGTCTAAGTAGCTGATTGTTACTCTTCATTTATAAGAACTGCTGATCTTGATTATTTTGGCAATATTAATTTTTTCCACTTTTTTGATTTACCCACCCCAGTTTTCCTCTTTGTATAACTAAATGGGTCTCAGTTGTATAGCCTAGATATGTGAAATTCCCAAAGAGCCAACAAAGCAGGCTACCATCCTGGTCAGACCCAAGTATTACACTTTGAAGAAAATTCCAATAAAGCTCTCTCCATTTTTATTAAGCATATATCTTATGCTTATGCAATTATATCTTGGAAAACTTCAGTACAAGACGTTCAAAAAAGAATTACTTATTCTGTGATGCAACATGTTTGTCAAAGAAACACACCTGAAAATCTAAACCCTATGTTCAAATTATCATAGCTTTTACAGCTTATTTCAGACCATCTGTAATACTGCTGAGAGAGATCAGGATAATAATGTATGAAAACTTAACAAAGCTCTGATGCCAAAGGGATGCACCAAGATAATATAAATAATACTGGAGAAGCTCTTAAACACTTCCACAGTCTTGTCTTAAATCTGCATTCATAAATAATTCTCTAAGCCTTGAGTTCTGTGTTTTAAAATATGCCTTTAACATACAACTCAAAAGAGGTGTACAAAATTAGCCAGGATAAAACTGTGTGTTTCTTGGAAAAGACCTTTTGTTTAATTATTATTTCTTAAATGAAACGGGGCACCAGAGATTAGACACTAAGAAAACAACCTTTCTTGAAATATAACTAATCACTGTTCAAATGACCACCAGTTCACCTGCACTGATCACTTATTACTGGTAACACTCCAGGTTACACTACAGGTTCTTTCATACTGTATTCCAGCTATACTATCAGCAATACAGCACCTTGCAGAATTCATCTTACTGATATTAAGTCAGCAGCATTAGCTGAGACCCAACTGTCCTTTGGAGATGTGACCCTTAAAACTCAGAGAAAAGCGATACATTATAAAGGATTTTGAGAGAGTATCAAACTGTCCAAAAATCTAAATTCAAATCCAAGCTGTCCAAATTCCAATTCTGTGGCAGTTGTACACATTTTCATGGCCGTCTTGAAAATCTTTTTCATTCCAAAGATATTATGTCTTGATTTTCATTTGCACATTTTCTCTCCTTCTGTGACTATTACAGAGAGTGCTAATAGTAAATGTGTTCTGAAAAAAATACACACACCCACACAAACCCACATAAACACTCAGGTGGTCAGGGTATGGTCATAGATTAATAAATTATCTCCAATTCACAAAAACACACTTAACATAAATTTATTTTAATTATATTTAAGTATAACATGCTAATTGTTCTTAATCTAGTGAAAGATACATACTTACATATATAAGGTACAATGTGCTATCCTGTACATAACGGGTCACAGAATAACAATATTTCACAAGCTGAAATTAATTTATCCACAATGTTCTATTACATTTTAAGTCCCTCAAAATATAAGTAACATAAAACTCACTGCAGCTGCAGTGACAAATCCACTGTGGAAACAAATTTTCAAAGTCAGACTTTATAAATCATGAATTACTATAAATTATAATGCTTAAAGTAAATACAGAAATTAAATAGCAAAAATGGGGTTTTTTGTAATTCACTGGTCCAACAGGTATACTTCCTCTGTTTTTATTCCTTTCTCTCACAAAAGTCTTTTGTATTTTTGCATTAATACTGACCCGATTACTTGGCCTTTCTGTGGACCATGGAAAGTTAAGTCTTGTAACTAAAGAAAATCTTAATCCAATACCCCACCTTGTGGGAACCCAGCAGTGCCTGACACTGTACAGAAACTGACCTTTTTGTCCTTCAGACTTGCCTACCAGGCCCCATCTTCTATCGCAAAAGCCAAATCATCTGATCCCAAACTAACTGTCAACTGCTTGTGATGGTGGGGAAGCCAGACATCAATCAATCAGTTTTTATCAGAGCCACTCTTCGTTTTTCTGTTGTGCTCATCTTATCATCTGACCCAGTTGTAGCCCTGACTTCAGAAGCTTAAGTAACTTGATGACAAAATATGCGTCTGTTTGTCCAAGATGCACATTGTTAAGGAGTGCACTTGTATTTTTAGCAACTAGCTAATATTTTTTCCAGATAAACTGTCAAATATTTGAGATTTTTTTCTCAGTTCTTAAGTTTCCTAGTGTTCACTGAAATACCACAACGCATTTTTGGAACAATTATATCAAGCAAGTTCTGGGCTTTTTTTTTTTTAATAGAAATATATATGCATTTTTATTAAAAAAGTACGCAGTTTCCTTACAAACTTAAGCTAGTTGGGAGCCAAGGGCCTCTCAGAGGTACTCCATCCTATTCACATACACACTGCTATTCAACTGTACTTCAGTATTTTTCATATGAATATAGATTATTGACACATTTAAACTGCCCCAAAAATCAGTACTTCTGTGGATATACAGATTTTCTCTTCTGCATCTTACAAAACTAGAGCATTTTGTCTACACTCATTCTGAAATGGATGAAGTACAATTAGCAGATACAATACTCAAAAACCAATATGATTGAAGAGCTTCCAAAAATGATCTGTTACTGCTTCCAAAAGCCTTTTCATACATATTTATTAGTGAAGACTGTATCATGACAGGGTGGGAGTGAGTGGAGACAGGTTTTTTGAGGGTTTTTTTTAGAAAAACTACTGCTACTTCAGCTTTGGTAATTTTACCACTGTCTTCATTGGCTTAACAATTGTGTCCTACTTTGACGCATCAGTTACAGATGGTTCATTTTCTTTGCATAAAGCTGTATAAAATGTTTGACGAAAATCCTTGCTGTACTTCTTCAAAACTTCAGAGAAGAGACCTTTATTGCCATCTAATATGAAGACTGAATTTGAAAGTGAAAAGTGAAGACAAAACCTAGAAATCTACAGAACATACACAAAATTTCAAGTAGAGCTGACAATGTCCTTGCAATTTTTTCACAATATCTTATAAATGTTAACCTACACATTTGATAATAGAAATAAAATCAAGTCTTAAATAGCAGGGTTATAAAGATGATCCCAATTACACGAGTAAAACACAGCCCTCCTTTGAGGCTTGTGCTGCAACTACAAAAGTAAAAAATAATAACACCCTGTATAGAATTTCTTCTCAGCCTAATGAACACCTCCATGTAACACCGTAAAAATTGTTTTCAAGATTATTCCATTTCAGCAGAGAAAATTTTTATAACAGACACACAGAAAGACTTCTCTCATCGTATTTGAGCCTACGAGGGACTTCTTATTTTACAGTAAAATTCATTCTATTCTCATTAAAAATCACTTTCTAATAATAATTGCAAGTATGTTTAGAATGTAATTATATTTTTCAATATAACTTTTGCTACAATAGTTGAATTTTACTTCTTGGACAATATGAAAAGGAACATGTACAGCACGAGAGACAAAATGCGAATCATGGAATTCCTTTGAACATAATGAAAACACTTCATTTAAACCTAGTCTCTATTCTACCCTACATTCTAATTTTACATACACCAAACTGTTAGATACCATTTGTGGTTGTGGATATTTTTAAGCTCCTATCCTATAAACACTTCACATTCATTTTAAGTATTATCAAAGGGACTGCTTCTATGAATGAAGTTAAAGATTGTATTCCTTAAGTTTCTCATATATTTATACCTTCCAAAAAAGCGTTTAGATGGGCAGGAAACCCAGTAACACGGGAAATGCTGTAGTATTTTACTGCAGTTGGCATCAGACCTTTATTATTTGGAAAGGAAAAATGGAAAAGTGTCTGGATTCAAGAAGATTTTTACTGTCCACTGCTATACTGAATCTAAGGTAAAAAGACCGAGTACAGTAAAAACAGCATGCGACATGCAGTTGTATCAGCTAATCACAGTCTGAAAGCTTCAGCTGTCTGCAACAATAAAGCAGCATCACTCTAATTCACTTATGTGAGTGCAAAGAGTAATGGATGGGAAGAGTTTATAAAGATATGTCAGAGTAACTCACTAATCACTAAAGCATTGTTATTTTTGATATTCTGTTGCTAAATTATATTCACATTGTAAAATTATTCTAATTGAACAAACATTGATTATGAAAGTTTTACAAAACAATATGGTGGTAATCAGAAAATGAGAAAGTTAAAGGTCCCACTCCAGCTTGATTTACACACCTGCAGTTAAGAAATTGAATGAATATAAAAAAAAAGATTGAAGAGACAAATAAGCCTGGCACCAAATAAGCTCTATAAATATAAAAGGTTTCTCATGATAAATACATCATCACACTTACTAAATATGTCTTCAAATCCTAGCTAGTTCTTAAAAATATAAACAAATACTAGCATTTACAAAGGGTGACAGTGTTACATAACACCCTTCCTCAACACAGGAAACACGAGATACGAAAAATGAGAAGATAGATGGAAAATAATGAGGATAAAATTTATTCAATATCTGAAACAGGAACACTTTTTGTTTATTGCTGTATTTTAACTTAAACTAATTTCAAGGTTATGATTACACAAACAATATTGGGAGCTATTAAAATACAACAGATGTGCAACACTTATATCAAACTAGATCCCCTTTTCTTTTTAAAAAAAGAAAAGTCTACTGTGACAACTGCCTGCATCTGCTACCAACTCATGATGGCACTACCCTTTCAAAGCATTAGATAAAACTGAATAATCAATGAGAAATGTCAATACCGAAAAGTGATTCCTTCTGCGGTGTAAGCTTTGTGCAAGTGTTCGGGTTTTGGTTGGTTGGTTTATTTCGCTATTCTTATAAGAACTCTTCTTCAATATTGCAAATGTACTGAATTGATCTTATTACATTTGGGTTTTCCTAAAACAATATTTAGCTGCATCAGGAAAACACACAGACTTTTTGTTACTTCACACACTAGGAATGAAAAACAATAAATAAATATTGTGACTAGGAGGCAAGAATATTGATACTCTTCACCTGTATACACCTTTATCTGTATGTTCGTCTCCAATAAAGCACATCCTAAGGAGCTATCAGACAAATGAATACACACAAACACTTACAAACAACTGGGTAAAGAAAGTGCACTTGTGTTTCAAAGTAATCCTTGTGCTTGCAATCATTAAGTCTTTAAATCCCTCCAAGTGAGATTGAACCAGACTATGACTATATATAATAAAAAATCTCAGGTGTGTTGTCTAAGATCAGAACTTTTAAGAAGCACTTAAGAATATAGAAAAATTGAGGTTTGACATGATAAAATAGCATTATCAGTATTTTATTATTACAAACTCATGAGATAATTGTATCAACTTATAAAACACAAAAATAACTAACCAGACTTTAGCGTTCAGATTTTCCCTGATGGCTATTTGCTATTAATTCCGGAGTGAGTGGAACATTAATATTCTTTCTTTACACTTCTCAAACACTTTCTTAAAAAATCTCTGAAGGAAGAATGCATAATAAAATCTGTTCCTTCTACCAATTCATAATCTATGTTTCCGCGCTATTTCTACAGTTACTAAGTGGAAGAAACCCTAACCATATATTGATTGGGAGAAGTAATATTACTGTATAATATTTCCATACTTTCACTTTAAGTCCCGTTTGTCCAACGCACAAATTACTAAGCTGTAAATAGTCTTGACTACACAATTCTCCTCTACCATTGTGTCATCTCAAAAAGACAATCCGACAGTAATGGTAATGACACCCTCTCAGACAAGCCTGTGGGCATTAATATTTAAATCTTACCTATCCCTTGTGATTGGAATTCAGCCTCTATTCACAAACAAAAACTAAATCAATGTTCTTAGAGTTCAAACTAGATCCCTAAACAGTTTGCCACTCTCCATGCACAGATAAGATAAACTTTCTTTGACCCAAGAGATGAAGTTGCCATGACGATCAGAGAGTCCACTTTCTATATTGATATTTTGCTGATGTAACAACAAATAGAACCAGATCCTAGGGCTGATAATGGTGATTAATTAATACTAATATTGATCCCTACAAGCAAGAGACAAGGCTATTAACTTGAAGCCTGAAAAGTCAATTGTTACCTGTGGCAGAGATACTAGAAGCTGATTTTGAAACATAATAAACAAATGTGCTATCTTTATGCTAATACCTTTAAAGGGATACCTCACTTTCTCGATCACAATAATTTCACAACTCAAACCTACTATTTTAGTTAAATCTTTTCATCTGCATCTAAAAGAGAGAAATGAACTTCAACATTTCAAATAGAAGCCATACAAACTGCTACACACTGAATACCTGTAACATAAATGACTAAAAGAACTCTTATAGAATATAGCGCAAAGAAAGCTTAAGCAGACTTTTTAAGAGAATATATAATATACAAGTCATAGGATTTTGAATAGAAATGGCGAACATACATTTATCTAGTAGGAAGCCTGTTTTGTCACTCATTTGAATAGAAAAAACAAATAAAAACCCACAGGTGAAAGCTTCACTGGGAAGATAACAACCTTGAAGGCAAATCGAAGGGGAAAACTGGCTTCATCTAACATTTAATTTACAGGCTATATTTAAATTAACTGCAATTGTATCTTTGTGTTAGAGTGCTTGCCCACAAACTAAAGCTGGGACATACATACTGTTAAAATACCTCATCAAGACTCTCTGGGATTCCTTCGCCCTCTTTAGGGACATATTTTAAAAGTTTCATAAAAATCATATAATAAGAAAGAAAAAAGCTCCTCTCTTTTTTTTAAAACAAAAATCTTGTCCATCTCATAATTTGCTCTAGTCATCTTACCATGCAAAGCAGAAAATTTTCTTCTGACTTAGAAATGGTGTTTTGACCAAAAAACGGCTTTCACCAGTGCGCTGTATGACTCTGCAGCAAGTTTTCTTATTAGTAAGTTGTACTCGTGAAGAATATGTTATGTTTAATGGAAATAACTGGCAGCACTGATGGACAGATTGCTTTCCTCCTTCCATCAATAAACAGAGCCCTATACGAATCTTTACATTAGTTATCATACAGCTAACAAAAACAGGAATTAGTAGATACCTGAAAAAAAAATAAGCTCATTGCATTATTTTGCCTCTCAGCTGAATGTCTTAAAAATATTTAAATTTCTATTAATGCATGACTGCAAATATACAGTGCGAATATCCTGCACCATAAATATCAGTTGTTTGCAACGAATTAATACTCAGTCTCAGAAAACTAAAAATCATCATTCATTATTCATATGCAAGAGGTACAACCAGCTGCTTACCTAGTCCTCTGCTTTGATTAAACTGAAACCATTGTAAGTGCCTTTAATGTGCTACAGTGCAATTTAAAGGAGAGTACAAAGTGA
Source organism: Edolisoma coerulescens (assembly GCA_013397115.1). Classification (NCBI taxonomy): domain Eukaryota; kingdom Metazoa; phylum Chordata; class Aves; order Passeriformes; family Campephagidae; genus Edolisoma; species Edolisoma coerulescens. The sequence goes on along the minus strand of VWZW01006487.1, from coordinate 82,880 downwards.
AAGTCTGTCAGAGAAGAAAAATGTCTATTAAAAAAAAAAAAGATAAAGATAGAAAATACTTAATTTCCTAGCCTACTTTAGCAATGACACATGTTAAAGCTATCTATGGGTTGCATTTTATGTTACTTTGGAATTTTATAGGAGAGGGTGAAACACAAAAAGAGAGAGATTCTCACCTCTCAGTTCTGTTTCTAAACCAAACATCTACATATAAGCCTACTGGATCTCAATGACAATGCATCAGTGTGCCTGTACGAGTGCCTCTATTAAACTTACAAAACTCACTGAATGATTTATGAGTCTCTAATTGGTAGATTTTCCTGTGCATTCCCAATAATTTAAAGTATTTTTTCCTGTTCCATGGATTCTGCTCTTGAATAAAAACAAAAATGGGCGAGAGCCATATTGTACATCATCACAGAAAAATATTATTGTATACCTTTTTTTATTTTTAATAGCAACTGCA
>VWZW01006487.1:0-77388 GCA_013397115.1 Edolisoma coerulescens | reverse complement strand
CTCAGCCGGCGGACGGACGGACGAACGGACGGGCGGGCGGGCTGCCAGCGTCCTTCCCTTGTGGTTCTCCGGCCGCTTGCACTTAGCTGCGGTAGCCTAGGGAGTCCTGGCTGTGCGGCCATCGCTGTTTGCCCCCCCCACCCCGCGCCCCCGAGTGCTCGGGTTTTGACTCGTAGGTGAGCGAGGGAGACAAGCCGGCCGACTGACTCCCTCGGCTTCGCTAGTTTCGCCTTTCTAAACAGTGATAATAGTGAACGTTCTTTTCTTGCCTGACAGAAGCCAACATTTGACGCTCTCGTTACTGACACCCGTTAAGTGTTTTGACATAGCTGAAACTATTAGCAATGCCCATGTTTACAGTCTGTGTCTGTGGACAAAATTTCTCCTGAACGTTCTGCTTTAATGACTTGAATAATGTTATTTACGTGTACAGTTGTAAGTGACCCACTACAAACAGACTATGCTTTCTGTATCTCACTGCATTGCCACGCATTGTACCCTATTACCACGTTCTCAGTGTTGTCAAACACTAACTTTTAAAAAATTCTGGAAAAAAACACTATCCACACAAGGAAAAGAGAATCAGCCTGATTTCATGGATGCCAAGAAAGGACATTTGATACTGAAATGTCTTTATTACTTTGCTTCCAGGAATTTCTGATTTGACATATGAATGTAATACAACAGTAAGTGTTCTTAGAGCTTCGCTGGCAGGACTCATGTTCAGGTAAACTGTTAAGCACTGCTTTCAGTCTTGCCCCTGTGGTCAAAATACTCTCAACAGAAGCAGTTTTTGACTTGACCTCTTGACACATTCAGTGCTTCTTTGTTGGGGCAATATTGCAGAAGTCTTCATATAAGCAGCTCGAATTCTAACATGGCGATGTATTAAAATTTTCCATCACATTTTGTTAGAAAACAGTGTTTGTAAATGATAACTGAATTTACAAAACCACTTTTTTATTAAAGAAAAAATATGATGAAATCTGTGAACAATATTTAACATTTGTTGTTGTTTAGATACTTTAAAGAACCTGAGTAAATAATAAGTGTTTTCTGTTTAGCTGGAGTGATTGTGGTGTGCCAAATTTGTATTTCAATTTCTTTCCTAGAGGTGTCGGCTCTTGGTTAACTGCCAGTGTGACAGTGGTAGCGTTTTCAGGAAGGTATTCTATGGCAATAGATAAACATGATAAGAATACACCAAGTGAAATGCTCTGCTCTGGTTCTGTTGCAGAACAAGGCTCAGAAGGGGGTTTACATGGATGAGAACGAAGAACCCGTCTTTCAAATTTAAGTTAATATTTGATCTTTATCCGTTCTCAACGTTCTCAACTCTCTTAAATCGCAGTCTGGTTCCCTAATTAGAAATAGCAATGTCTTTTCCTTCATATAGGTTGACCATTTATTTCTGTTTCTATTTGGTTGCCAGGCTCTCATACAGTTTTTAGTCTGCACAGGCAATTTGACAGATACTGCCTTTAAACCTGCTGTTGTTTAAATGTAAAAGAATGAAGCTGAGTAATCCGTTTCCAACATCTGAACAATATATGAACTGTAACTTATAAAACTGTCGCTGTAACTTAAAAGTTAATACACTTTATGTGGTACAAACCAGTTACAAATAAGTGATAAACAGCAATGCAAAGTGAAGCAACGCTGGAGTCTCTTAATATTTATTCTTAAATTCTGTTTAGGGTAAATTACATAACATCATTTTTGTGCTGACTCCTGCTTTTGTTAATATTTAAATAGTAATGTTAGTTACATATTTTGTCTGTTCTGAGGCATTAAGGCTGTTTTCTGCTTCATCAGCTCAAAAGAGGTCATACAAAGTTGTATTATTTCTATGGCCATTCAGAGACATGTTTGATCTCTTTAAGGATTATTACACTTAGTCATTGCCATGTATTTCAGGTTATTTTGGATCTATTTACCTAAAGTTTAAAAAGTTGTTTGTGAAATGCCAAAAAAAGAAACATACATATGCCTACTGTATTAACGTAATTAATGGTGTAAATTAATGAGCCGTTTTCTCTAATTTGTAGAGGAACGCTTATTTAGTACATTTTAATACTTCATGGAAATTGCCCATTTTCCTTGGCAGAACAAGTAGCCTGTAGTAAATCCCAGATGAAAAAGATGTGTAGCAGGCCGTGTGTAGTTGCTGAGGCTGGGCCAGGGAACAGCTCGGGCTCTGCACGTGATCCCTGACGCTGTGGTGTTGTTAAGCCAATCTCCGGTGCTGCTCACCGGGAGCTGTTTCCGATAAGCTGTGTGGGCAAGGACACTTGCTTCTGCTGTGGCAGGGGCTTGAGTCGCATGAACACAAGTCGAGCGGTGTAGCTTTCCCTCAGTGCTCAAGAATAGGCCCAGCATTTTCTGTTAATTTGCAGAGAGAGTCATTGAGAGTAGATCTTTCAAATCTTACAAATTACCTCTCCCTCCCTAATTGCAGAATTTTCTGAGCTGCTATAGAAACTGCGGTTGTAGTTACAATGTTGTCCATACCAAGGTTGCCTGTACCATTCATTGGCTGTTCATGTTCACCTGTTGAATGTTGCCTGTGGCAACCAGACAGTGGTCACAGAGTGCTTTGCCAGCATGGCCAGGGGACCAGTAACCCCAGCCGGGAGGCAACTGCAGCATCTGAGCAGGAGGGCAGGGGGAAAAATGCATCCAGTTTTTGCACTGAGGGAGTGGTGGCCATCTGTCCAAAAGCTGAGGATACAGACAGATAATTAGGAAATGATGCAGTAAGAATAGTTTAAAATGTGGTTCTCTTCAACCAAAATGGTAACTAGATGTGAGCAGTGGTGGCATAGGACCAGTCCAGAAGATGTATGCTGTTAGTAAATTACAATATCTCAAGAAGAAGGAAATAACCTCCACAGAGGCTCACTTCTTAATCATCTTGAATTTCATCACTTCCAACTCTCTATACCTGGCTACGGTTCTACCAAGATTTATAGAAACCCTCTAACTGCATGGTTATCACAGTTTAAAACTTAAATTCTGGTGAAGAAACTAGGAAAAGTGCAGCTTAGATTTCATGATTATTCGAGTGTTAGCAATTTTCTTACACATAGATAATATGCATGATTTTAAAAACAATGTCCTTCATTGGAGAACATTTAATGATTCTTAGAACAACCTTTCCATTCTGTCATTGAAATGAGGAAATACTAAAATTTTGAAATATTTTCTTGGAAGCACAATTAACCTCTTGACTAGCAATTATGGATTTCCTGTCTTTTTTTTTTCTTTTTTTTTTTTTTTTGCAGAAAAGAGAATGTGCACTGAGGAAAAGAACTTCAGAATTCTTATATAAATCTAAATACAGGCTGTTGTATGCAAAGATACTGCTGTATAATGAAGATACTGTGAAGTTTAGGCAGCAATTGAATTTTAAAGAAAATATGCTTAATTTTTGTATTGTATACAAAAGTTTGTATTGTATTTGTATTGTATACAAAAGTCAAGTTCTGACTACTCATAACACCAAATAAGAGTATGTAATGTTAAAAATATAATTGCATAGGTTCTGTTGGGCTCTTAGGCTGTGATTTCCATAGTAAGGACTTGGATTCTCCCATGATCTTAATCACAATGTTTGGTTCTTTAGCTCTTAATGAAGAAGAAAAATCTGGTATTTTCCCAAGTATTATCCACTTAGAGCATTAGAAAGAGTACATGGCATAGCTTTTTAGAACTTTATTCCTCTTTTTCATTGGTCAATAGTGAAATAGTCAACTAGACTGATCATGAAATTGTTAAGGCTCAGAATTAATACCCCTCTAGCATGAATATGGGACAATTCACACTTTTCCCAGCTCTTTGAAAGATCTACAATTCATTCTTATTTTGCAATGTGCAGATTTTCTGTGTGGTCATGCCAGACATACATATATTATAAGACAGCAAGAAAATAGACCTAAACATATCACTGGGCAGATGATAGATGATCAGTCTGCGCTTTGAATTTAGAAGTAAAGCTTCCTCTGGCTTTTGAAAGAAAGAAGAAAAAACTCTGCCAATGTGTTTTTAGAGGACATATGGGAAAAATGCTGCAAGGAAGATTCCTTGCATGCAAAGGAATCTACGGAAGATGTGAGGATATCCAAGAGAGTGGGTGAGACCAGTGGATATGAACTGCCCTTTCAACCAGTCCTGTAGTCAAGTTAGAACCGAATTGCTGCTACATTTTTTTGTGAATGTTTTACTCCCTAGGAATGATCACAACCCTACAGTGAAGTTCCTGGCCACAGGATTTCAATGGATGCAGCAATGTGGGAAGCCAGACTCACAGAGTGCTGGAATCAGTGCTGAGTCAGACTTCACGTTGATAGTCCAGACCTTTGCATCCATTCTGGGAGATCTGCCAGTTTTTAGAGGCCAAAACCCATGTCCACTACATATGGAGAGGGAAGAATGGCATAGAAATAAATGGTGACCTCAGAAACTTTCTGGATTCCTAAGCAGACTTTTCCTGAAAAGGGTATTCTCTGAATTTCAGTTAATTTTTGGTTGGTGCAAAGCTTAGCGTTTTATTGGTGTCAGTTTGCTGTCTCTTTTCATGTATTTATTTAGAGGAGAAATCACTGATCTCTTTTGATAGTTCAGTTATGCAAGATACTTTTCATCTCACATTAAAATTTATATCTTATTTGTTATCCAAAAATAGTGGCAAAGATTATCCTTCATTTCCTGACTGGATGCTGTCTGATATTGCTCAGGTAATCTTACAGATGAACAAAATGGTAGTCTACCAAACTGCTTAGACATTTTGGGCAACTTTAAATCAGAATCACAGAATAGCCATGATCTTCATGATAATGTAAAATACTCTTTTTCACTGCACGGGATTGTAGCAATGAGTGGAAAAAAATGTCATTTCTTTCTGAAAGATTATATATACAACTCAGCTCCTAATTTTGACATCCATGCTCTCCTTATAGAAAAAAATGTATCTCAATATCAGCAAGATTCTACAGCAAAACTGACTTGCACAAGCTAACGTGTCATGTGCTATACCTTCAGCTGGAAAAGAAAACATAGTAGGTGTGGAATAGCTAGAGAAATCTTTTTGAACAAAGCTGAAAATATTGGATGCATGTTCACAACAAGATACTGTATCACACATATGGCAGCATCTGGAGTATGGGATGGAAGGAACAGTGTCCTATGAGGAAATATTCCTGGATGCCTTGGTTGTCTGAAATGCAGCCCATTCACCCCACTGCTTACAGATGGCTACTGAAAACTTAGAAATGTACTGAAACATATATAATCCCACACCACATTGCAGATTTCTGCCAGTAGCAAGACTGCAGCCCACAGCAGCAGTAGCTTACTGTCTTGGCGTGTGTGTGGGCTTCAGAGGCCAGTTTTGTCACAGCCCAGAGAACTTCTCTGCTTTTCATGACCTTACCCTCCCCAGGAACATACTACCCTTAGCACAGTCTTAACTCTGTATGGTCTGGGCTTCTGAGAGAGGCACCTTTCTCAGACATGCAAACCATAATGTAGCATGAACTTTGTTGAAGTTTGTAAATCCAGAGAGGGAGGAGTTCAAAATAAGATATGAGAAAAATGAAGGAAAGTTAAGGAATAGTAGAATAGAAGAAACAGGAAAAAGGGAAAGAACAGCTGTAGTGCTTTAAAAATCTTTATTTCTATCTTAATTTCTTTTGAGATAAGCCACAGCAGTACTTCATGTAGACATAGCTTAACACTGAAAAGATAACATTAATATTGTCAAATTCCTGTTTGTGACTTTAGAGTGCAAGTCTCATAAAGTAGTGACATGACTATAAAGTACAACCTTAGCTGCAGAGTTTGAAGTAAAATAGCATTTTTTCTTTTTGGTCTTCTTCCATAACTGTTACGTAGCACTTCTTTTGGAAAAGATTAGCAGCGTCTCTGCTCTTGCCAAATTAGATATTATGGGCATCTCAGTTTGCCCAGTTTCAGTGAAGGAGGTTGCATACACACTAGCTTCTCAACAACATTCATAGAAGCATGATCAGGACATTAAAAATAGAAAACTGGAAACATATATGATGATTCCTCTATAGGCATCATTTGTACCAGTTTACCATTATGGCATTATAATGACATCCATCAACTTCTTCAACTTTTTTCAACAAGTTTTTCTTCTGCTATGTATCCATTGAATGGATGTTCTTACACAAATGCATAGTGACAGCTGGCAGAGTATATGGCATCATCTGTACTTGTGTCCTATCTGTTCCTCATATTGTGCAAATGAAACTTCCCCCCCTCAGAGCAGTTGCATAAATTGTCCTCTCCATGTATCCAAACCGGTATTGTTTACCACTTTGAGGTATATATAAAACTATGCATCATCGTCATGAGTAGGAATGTATATTGGAGCTTCAAAGTCTATGCCAGCATAGACTCTCTTTTTGATATTTTAGGTTCCTCTCAGCAGCATGGACATGTTCTGGGTTATTAAGGGGGTGTTCGTAATTTATGCAACTCTTCAATTTATGCCTTTATCCTATAAATAGAATTGACTACGTTAGAAAGGAAATCTTCCCAAGCAGTCTTTTGAAAGTGTGACCCCCTAAGGTTTTCTACCTTCAGAACCAGATGCTTACTTTGCACAGCAAACTTAGAAAATAAGTGAAAGATATAATAGTCCAGTAGACTGAACAACAAAGGGAAAGTATAGTTTCCCTCAGTAGTTTGTAACCCCATATTCTTTTGAGAAAACTTATGGGATTTTTAGCAGCCCACTTAACAACACAGTAAAGCTAAATTATTCTCAGAGTTGGTTGATTTAAATGCATCATTGACTTTGAAGATATTGGCAGTATATGTGGTGTTTATATCCTTCATATTATATCTGCTCACAACAAAATTTAGCTTAAATTCCCCTCTCCTCCTAAAATCCACAAGAAACATCCAAAAATTCATGTAGCAGTTTAAAATGTAAAAGTGGGGTTGTGATTTTTCTGAAGTGTCTCAGTAACTTAGAATTCTTTTCAGTTTTCCTTTTTAATCCCTCTTGAAAATTAAAATTAAATTTTAAATCAAGCTGCTTCCAAAAATGTTGCTCTAGAGACAATCCTTTGACTGATACTGATAGTTAGGAATTATACCAGCATAAAAAGGAGAAAATCAGAGGTCATGATTGTTTCCCAGCCACTGATTTTAAAAGGATTAAAGTGGAAGCTCTCCAAGTAAAAATCCTGAAGAATAACCACTCCATAGCCTTTTCCCATCAAGAACCCAAGGAAGAAAGTTGCCCTCAATTTTATAAAATCATTTTCATCCATACAACTGAGTAGTGTTCTCCAATCATAAAAGCAAATTACTTTGCACACATTACACGTCCATGTAAGCAACTAAGTAAAGCTGTTGGATCTATGAGTTTATTTGTGTATAGAGCTTGTTTCATTCAAATCAGCTTCCCTTTATTCGAAAGTATTTCTATAATGAACACCGAACAATCTAATTTATGGATCATGTATTCCTGCTTGTATTTTCCTATTTTATGGACATTGACCGACAAAATCCTAGAGAGATTTTTTCAATGTTTAAATGTTCCTTTCCCTGGAGGTTGTTCCTGTGGCCACTTTCTGCCTATGAAATGGTAGATTACGTCAAATAGACTCAACCAACCACAGATGAGCTTATTTATTCAATGTGGTTTTGCACTTACTTTAAATTCCCTTTCACTCACTCTGTAGGACTGGTGCAAATAAAAAAAGGCAAAATTTTGTATGTATTGCTGATGTTCATCCATTTCCTGAATTACAGACTGGAATTATGAATGAAGAATTTTTCTCTTATTTTAAAGTCACATATCTCATTCTTACTTTTGTTACATCATTAACAGCACTGCTTCTTTTGCCTTGTCACCACTTTGCTTCCAAATAGCACTGATTCTTTAATCCATAATTTTAGTTTGTGTATCAGCTGTGTGAGAGTCCATGGTATTTCTGGCCTGAGAATTTTAGGATGACAGAATGGAAAATTTACCTCTTTCAAACTAATTAATAAATCAAACTTTTTTTTTTTTATTTTCTTGTCATTATTCCTGTCATTATACTTATGTATAGTTCCAGGATATTTTCTGTTCTCCTAATGTGTATGGTACTTGGACATCTGGTTTATAGGCTGTATTTTCTGCTTCCCAGAATGCATCTGCTTGTGATGATAAAACAAGGTAATTGCTATTCTAAAGGGTTCTTAAGTTTTTATTTTGTCCTGTAAAGTGAAAAATGTTGTTTGAACCATTGATAAGTAGAGGTAGACTACTGAAATAATTAATAATAAAATCTCCAAAGATTTACTATTTTTTTAAATATCTTTCAGTTGTGCAAAGTATAAAATTTCTTCAAAATTAGAGACTGATCAACAATTTTGAGTAGATATTCATCTAAATATTACATTAAAACTCATTACAATACCTAAAAATAGAAGTGGATGTAGATTTCTTATGATTACCATGCATAGAGCAACTGAAAAAAGTATAATATTATGAATAAATTTTCTAAGACATTCTCAACTGATTAATAGCACAAATATTGATTTATATTTGTGCTATAACACTTGTAGCACAAATTAATTTATTTAATAAAATCTATGTGGCAGTAGGACACATAATGGCTTTGGGACTACTTACGGTTTGGGGTGTTTTGAGCCATAGAGAATATCCCCACAAGCAAGTGTAAAAGTCTGGGGCTTGGTGGTAAGCATTTGAAGCACCCAGTTTTTATTTTGTTCACTGCTTCATAATGTGGATATACCAACATCTAAATGGCTAACCTGTGTCTCTTAAAATACAAAATATTTCAAACTGTATGGAAGATAACCAGTGGAGTAACTATCAAATGGTTTAAAAGTGAAGGTCCTACTCGGATATGTCTTTAGTTGTCTTGTGGGCCAAAATGCAGGTTGTGAACCATTTCCTGTATACATTTACTGTGTAGAAGACTGCCAGCTAATACTTACATGAAATTAACATTTGTCTTGTTCTTAAATCACCCCTAGTTGGTGACTTTTAACATCTTTTAACTCTAATCATTCTGCCAGGAGAGCTGTGGACCTGCAACATGCAATTCAACACCACAAACAGCAATGCACCAATTTAATTGTCCTCCAACCCATCATTCTGCCTGGGGGGTTGGGAAAAAGGCCTCTGGATGCAAGTTGTGGGACCCACAGGAAGAACCATCCATTTTTACCTCCTGAAAACAAAGCTTTGATCATTTGAAAGACTGAAAAATATTGATGAGTATGCCTTATTTTGCCTATTAGTCACCTTGTACATTTTTTCAATTCCTGTTCACTTACTTACATGGTTCTATCATCTACCTTTCATATTCTCTTCAGTATTTGTCAATATATCTTTCTTGTTCTTCTGTCTTTTTTTTTTCCCTAGGAGTTAAGACCTAGGAGTTAAGGACCTTTGTCCTGTGCACTGCGGTGTGAAAAAAAAGAAACTCCAATAAATGAAAGGAAGTCGGGTAACTTGGGGAATGCTTTATGAGTAATGCTGATGAGCAACAAGTGTATTTTACTATGACCAAGATAGTGCTAGGAGATAACACTCAGAAAAAATATTCGTAACAGATAATATTTAAGGAGTAGTGACAATGACTTCTAGAACGGGAAGTTTAATCTTCTAATCAAGAAAATGCCTAAATGCCTGTCATGGTGAGATTTTGCATCACGAAAATAAATTTTAAAAATGGTGAAGCACTTTCATTTATAGCTTCAAAATTCAGTTAAATAAAAAAGGAAAATTTGACTTAAATTTCCTACATTTCTACTGGGTGATGTAATTGGACAGACCTATTCCTACAGCCTTTAATTCCAAGAAATCTCTATTCTATAAAAATACACAGCTTTAATCTGTTTTCTTTACTTTTATTATTTCATTTTGGGTTCTATACATTTTTTTAAAATAACCATGTATTGAAAATAGTGTCTTGAATTGCATGCAAGAAAACAAGTTGAAATAAGTTCAATTCATTCAAATTTTAAAAATTCAGAGAGAGGCATTTATAACAAGTTGATCTTAGAACACAAAGGCATGCATATACTAAATGAACTTAGTAAAAAAACTGAAACACCAGAGGATGTCCTTTATGAGACACAGCAACTGTGGTTCCAATTTTAGACCAGGAACAATTATTGATCAGTGATTCATAACAAATCCCCCTGTTCTCTGAGAGGATTGCAGATCTTGAAATCATCACAATTTCAGACTATCTGTTCCAAAATTTGGTAGCTCATACAAAGCTCTAAATTTCAAACATTTTGTATGACCTGAATCTTAACTTGAGGTAATGAGCAATGCTCTACAAGACAGCTCAGTTTCTGTTTCTGCAGCTGAGCTCCTGCAGTGACTTCCATTTTCAAACAGCATAAGAAAGTCAGAGGCCAGTTCTGTGTGAAACTAATGCTGTATCTGCCTTAAACTTCCATGATGGCTGTAGAAGGTGTTGAAAACCAGCTCCTTATGTTAAAACTATAGAAACTTTGAAACTGGTAATGAAATACAGATCTTTGTCCTGAACCAGTTCATGACATCAGTGTATCCCAGTAGCAATAATGTTTAACTGTTGCCAGGGATTCACAATATCACTAAAAAAAAAAAAACCCACAACTGCTTCACATTATCACTTACTTGTATTTAAACAGCGCATGCTAGAATTGTTCTTCCAAAACCTTCCTTTAAGTCTGACATGAAGCTAAATGGCTGAGAGCAATATATTTCACTTCATGCAGATGATATATTGCTTTCTTGTTAGGCTTCCTTATTTGAGATGACTTCTCTGTCTTATAACCATGACTAAATCTCCAGCTACAAAATGAATTTGATTAAATCCAACCACTTGACCTTGTCAACTAATGTCCCCAGACACCTCTTTACTGACTACATTATTCTAGGGGCTTCTAAGCAGTAGAGCTGGAATACTTATACCCTATTCCATGTTCTCTGCTCTCAATAACTACAAATTCTCCAAAATAATTATTAAAATTAAAAATTATATAGAAGGCTGGACCTACATCTGTTTCAGGCTTATTTTACTTAAAATGAGTTATTTTCTTAAAACATTAAATTTTATCCAGATGTTACCTTATTGTGGGTATCTCTAACAACGATTTAAGACCTGCAGCAATCCCTCTTGAAGTAAAATTAAAATTAAAAGTAGTTTAGGTGAAAATTACATTGCTTCAAGGTATTAAAATTATTTTAGATGCATACATTGACTTAAACATCAAGGCTTAATGGCTCAAAATCAATTAAAATCTACAGGGATATAATTTCTTTATTTAGAATATTGTCTTACGACATTTTCTTACCCTGAGAGATGTAAAGTAATGTAACATCAATATAGAAATGTAATAATAAATTTGTGCTCTTCAGCAAATTATAAAACCTCCAGCCAGTGCTTTATGCAGAGTCCCATTGGGTGTTAGTGAGTTGTATACACACCTTGACATAATATGATCAGAGAAAGGTGAGCCAAGTGAAGGACCATCAAAAGGAATGTTAAATGATGAAACCAAAAATAAATGAGACTATATTGACCGTACATAAAATTGACCAGAGTAACGTTTCCAGCTGTGAGAGGCATCAGAAGAAGTGAATGTAGATAATCCAACAGGTTTAGGGCAAACAGGCATTTTCAGAGAAGGATTATAGTAAAGAGTAACTATAATAGGAGATGTTATAATAATTTTAAAATTTGCTTCAGTTATATGCAAAATGTATGTAATTTTATTTTTCAAACAAAATATTATTGTAGCATTTTTGACAGACCAATTACAGTATTTAATTCAACAGAAAAAAATTATTAGGGGTAAGAGTTATATCTGATGCAAAATTTCTCCATGACTTGGTACATGATAGACCTCCTAAAAAGTCAGTACCTTGAGGAACACAGACTTAAAAACTTTACCTGTAGTGGTCATATTATATTGGGCTCATTCCTCTGTTACACTGAAATAAAGAGGGGAGATAAAGATTCTTTTATGCCTCCACCAGCTCAGCACCATCCTGTGATAAGAACCCAAGACAGCCTTCAGCACGAAGCTGGAGAAATCGCAGGGGTGCTCTAACGACTGACAACTGGAACAAAACACTCAGTACCCTCTGTCAGCCAGAGCTGGGAGAGCATTCCACACTGCACCTCTCCCCGATACTCATTGCCTCCAGGCATCACAAACTGTCTGAATGCATGTAAATATATGTCATTCCTGAAGCTGACAGAAAATGAGGCTTTCTATGAAGGTTGCTCCAGATTCCATGGAAGGGAAACTTATGGTCATTTTATTTCTCTCCAGAAATGTAAAACAGTATTATAGGACCTTAAAATTGCTCATTTTGTTTCCTGCAGCACACTGTTTTCTGAGTATTTTGTAAAACACACACACACACATAAACACCCATCCCAGGTGTACATGCACATATTTACACATATATATATATTGCCTATATAGACACACAAGTGGATACATACATATAGAATTTTTTTAATACATCCAGAAACTCATTAAATGATGGTAACCCAACTTTAAAAAAGCAGGAGTCATTGTAGTCTCATCACATTATTTTCCTATTAAACCCTCTCTCTTTGATTTTACTATGTCAGGTTTGATCTTGCACAGCTTAGGTGCAGTATATTGCTTCTTTCTGTGAACTATCCTCCTATCTATTTCCTAGGCTGTTGTTCCACACTTGTAATCATGTTATTTGAGTGCCTTATGTATTCTAAAAATAACCATAATAGAAGTTGCATGTAAGTGCAAGGTGAGAAGTGATGAACAGGACAGCGACACAGCACAACCAGTCATACTGGATGTAAATGGGAAACCAGACCACATTGCACAGCAATAAATGATTATTATTACTACAATTTATAAAGAACCAAGGTATTGGAGGCACTTCAAAGTGCACACAAAGAGACATATTCCTTCCCTTAAAGAATATCTAGAACTGTTGTCTGGCTGTTTCTTATCGTCTCACAGGATAAAACAAAATAGAGAATAATGAGTTAAATGCTGCATTATGTTGGACCATATTTATGCCTATACTGCACCAACAAACTTTATTTTTTTCCCGCCTACTTTATAATACATTTTTATCACTAAGGAAGGAGCCATAACAGCAGTTTGAGATTTGCTGAAAGTCCACTTGCAAGGTATCAGTGATTAAACTCACTTGCCTACCCACAACTTGCAAAGGAGCTTGAATGAATGTAAATCTTATGCTCATCACAACTCAAACTAAGCCAAACTTTCACATCCTGGAGTCATCATTTCAAAGTGAGACCTCCAGCAAAATTTTCCTTTGTCTCCCAGCCAACTGGCTGCACTTGTCTGCAAGTGTGTCCTGCACCGCAGACCCCTGAACAATGGAAGTTCACGAGTTTCCGCAAACAAAACTAATCCATCATCTCCACTGCAATAGAAAGTACCCTTCATAAAAGAGGACAGTAAACAGTTCCTGAAGAGGAGTATTCCCTTCCACAGAATTCCTTTTCCAAACACATGCATCCCTAATCAACTTCCCTCCTGTAATGCTAACCCTAACATTAAACAATACCACAGCTGCTAACAAGGTAAATGTAAGCAGGCATGAGCTAAACCTTAGAACTTGATAGAAATTATATTCTAGAAAGATTCCATACGTGTGAAGGTCAATAAAGGTCAGCACAAAGACAAGAATCTGGCATATGATAATGATTAATAATCTGTACTATATGATTTAAATTCTCTGTATTACCAAATGACATGATGCTCATCAAAGGTACATAATCCTTTTCTGTGAGGGTACTTTACTTTCTTATGATGCTAGGTAGATGCCAGGACAGACTCTAACAGCCAAGGAGATCAGGAATTAATCTGACTCTTCTGAAGTTAATGGAATCTCTGCCAGGGTCAGGGTCTAACATTGAACATTAACAATATAAAATTATTTCTGTGGGATTGCTCAAGGTTTAACGTTCTATTTCAGTGTGAAAAAGTAAAGCTAAATCTCATTCTTAATGAGGATGGGTTGTTTTCTCTACATGTACCATCTATCTCGAATTACAATAATAGAATATTTTCATTTTCTGGAGATTGATTTGTAGTCTGATTTTTTTTCTTTTCTATATTTTGCCTTTTCATACAGCCCCCAAGCTGAGAAAAAGGTGAAAAGGCAACCTATTGGCATACAGTGTTGGAAAGTAAAACAATTTCAAAGGCCCATTTCCACTCTGAGATTGCAAGTACCCTTTAAAATAAATATACCTGAACAAGACTAGAAAAGAAACAAAAACATTTGTCTTCCTTTGGTAATTTGTTTTGTGCATCTAGTAAACTGTACTCAGTTTTACTTTTTTCAGGGAAAATTTTAATTTTCCAAGCTTACAAGACAGAGTGTGTTATCTCTGTGCTATAGGAAAAGTCCATGTGCATGGTGACCATTGGACAGTGAAAAACAGTGATTATAGCATACTTCAGCACATTGGTGACACTGAGGAGACTGCATGTGAGCATTCAAGGGGAAGCAAAAAAGGAAAACATTGCTCTTGTTTCCAGGTCATTTGACTCCAAATATATGTGATATTTTATATGTTCTTTTCTCTGAAGACTTTTTTTTCACTTTCTCTCAGTTTCAGCAGAAACTTGGAATTTCTGTTCAAAACCAAAGCAGAAGATTTTTATTTCCATTCAAGAGAATTTGAAAAATTCTGTGTGAAACTGAAAAAGGACATAAGTTCTGAGCCTTCTGGCTTTTTATGGATTACCTTGTATCTATGTTCTCCTAAATGAAAATGAGAAGGTGAATCAGCCAACCTCTGCCTCCCCTTGGCTCTACAGCAGAGAAACTGGAAACTCAAAGTCTCACAGCCTGAGCCAGACCTTCCAGGCAGCTACAATAGCACTGAGGGATCAGTGCCTTGAAAGCAAGACGATCCAGCTCTGATCCGGGGAAAATAGGAGGACTAAGGTCCTCATGCTCATATGTGGTGAGTGAGGTCTTCTCAGACATCAAAGTCAGGCCACTGAGCAAAGTCCACATACTCTATTTGTGGGTTTGAGGTCCCAGTTTTGGAAGATTTTCACAGAACAAGTAAGCTAAAACAGAGGAACCTGGAAGCTGGGGAACACCAGCAGATGGCAAAGTAAGATGCCATGTGGACTGCCAGGAAACTCTTCTTGAGTTTCATTGGAAACCTGTCTGCCAAATAGAGAAGTCATAAGAAATATTGTAGTTTTGAAATGTTGACTTTTTTTAAAAGGAAAACCTAACACCTTTAGAGAATCTTAACCAGTTTTCAAAGGCATGAAAGAAAATAAGCCAAAGAGCTGGATTTTGTAGTACAGCTCCAGCTCAGAGTAGCACACGGGTGTGCAGTGGCAGAATTCTGTGGTGTGCATGGCAAGGGAGTGGATGGAGACTTACAGTGTTATAACAATCTTCATAATCTTCATATAATAATTATTTTATAGGCAATGAATGTCAGCAAGATGTTGTCACCTCACCTTGTTTACAAAACAAGCAGTGATACCTGCAAAGTCTGTTTGCTCCGAAGGGCCACTAGAGGGGAATTTACAGTGAAGCAGGTGAGGAAGACTCCAGGCTCCAGGCCACATTCTCCAAGTGTGATCCTGCAGTAATTAGTGGTGATTTTTGTATTCATTTCTGTAGCATGTATCAATAGATTTGATGTGTCAAAAAGAGAGTATGTGTTATTGCCTTTGGGTCTAGTAATAATAAGATCTGCATCTACTTTTCTTCCAAAATTTCCCATGTGGAAGTTCACTTCTTGTTCGGTCTAGCAGCAATGCAATACCGGATTTTATTAAAAGAATCCAATGTGACTGTCAACAGACAGAGCAGTACTATTGGATATCTTGTGCTGGAAAGTCGAAATAACACTGCACAGAAAATATCAATATGGATTAATCTATTGGCCTTGGATTTGACCGTTTATTAAATTTGGTTTAGTTGTATAATGCACATTAAAGTGAGATAAATTCACAATTCACATTTCATTGATTTAGCTAAGTTCAATTGAGAATTCATGTTGTTGTTTTGTGTATTTATATTTGACTGTTTCTTCCTAGAAGCTTAATCAGTGTAAGCTTACATAGCCAATACAACCTGCTGTGAAAGCTTGGATCTTTAATACTGTACCATAAGCCATGCTACTGAGGTAGAAAATTTACTGCTGGCCAGAAAAATAAGAATACCCTCCCTTCAAGATTATGAAGTATATTTTGAAAAGATCTCCAGCTGGTCTTCCGTCTAGTTGGTTTCAGCGAAGGTATCTTAGACACAGAAAAACATAACAGTGTGCACAGAAAATTGCAGATATGAAAGGTACAGCATGCAAATCAAAAGCTATAATGCCTTTCTTTAGTTCAGTACATGTATTAAATCCAGTGGCTCTCATCATCTATATACTGCCCAAATACGTAACACCTGCAGAGTGCATGAATTTCAAGGAAGCCTTTAACTTAACTTGGTAGAAAGCCCGTGTAAAAAAATGAATTTATTAATTGTTTCTAAATGTATTTCACTGTTGAGTACTTCTTTTTCAGTTAATGGGCTAAAGTAATGTTGCTATCTATCTTACACTAAGTATAATATACCAATTTATAGGACAAATGCATAACAATGACATATTAAAAGTTCTAGGTATTCACATTTCTCTTTAAAACATATAGTGTGATTTTGCTATTCCATATGTATCGATAGCCATTTTAATATTGAATAGCAATATGTAGCATGCTTACAGAAATTGCTCCCCATTAGTCAGTTTTGACATGGTATTGTAGAAGCAAAATGATGGAGAAACAGACAAAGAATTTTCCCTATCCAGACTAACAAAAGCATATCTTGAGAGAAGCAAAAAATATGATTACTCAGCTAACTGGGTTCACACTACTGGGGCTATTAACCATTGAAAAGAATGGTTCTCACAGTTGCAATAAACAGTGATTTCATTTTAAGAAGGCCTTGTAGTTTAACTGTGTATTTAAATCATTCTAGGGAAAACAGCTTCGCATTGCTATCCAGAGGTTAGCAGAGAGGTTGTACAAAGAAGTAGCAGCAGCATAACTGCCAAATGGAAGGAAGATTCAACAAGCACCTCAATGGCATTTTTGTCTACTTCTACTGTGCCATGTCTGGAATTTTATATTTAATCCATTTCTGTGAATCAGTGGGTTGAACAGGGAAAATCAAAGTAGATGGAACTCTGATTACCATATCCAGAACCTAAAAGTGCCTCTGCATCAGCCAATAAACTTTCACCTGTGCACCCGTTTTCAGCTTTTTAAGACATGAAAATCCCTGAATGAATTGTTTCCAAGACTCTCTGGCAGGAAGGTAAGACAAGAGGGTATCCCATTCTCGGAGAAAAGGAAGGGTAGGGATATATCTAGAAACTCTGGAATGAAATAAGGAACTCAAGGAGCTGCAAAGAGCTGGCAAATTACAGGGGTTGTGAATGTTTGTAGCCAGTGCACTTAGAGGGGAGAAGAAAGGCTCCCCAGTGTGCACAGTAGGCTTGACCTGCAGAAGTAATGCACTATGTAACCTTCTTGTTGATGAAACAACAACAGCAATAAAGGATTATTTTCTCTGGCACTCAAAAGCTTGCCTTTGATTGATAATAAAATTAAATTAATATGAAATAATCTTAAAATTACAAAGCTTTCTAGAAGGCCCTTTGATTCTATACATGACTCAATGAAACAAAATTTTAAAGTAAATGTGCAAAACTGAAATCAAATAGACTAAGCTGGAAAATTCACCTAACCATAGCCACTGCCACTTTGCTATATATGTTTTCTAATATTATTCAGTCTTCATATATAGTGCAATAATAGACTTTCAAGAAATGTTTGAAACAATGGAAACATGCAGATAAAATTGACTTCTTTCAAATTCTACTTTTTGCTCAATTTCTGAGATAAAGTTTGGTGTAGACTGGCAAAAAATGGTTGTCCTGTGCTTCTGGGAATTTGTTAATGTTGATAAGGATGATGGTTATCAGGGCATATTTTCCTTTCCTGCCTTTCATTTACTAATCTCTTCCTTATAACCTCAGGTGTAGGTGAATCTTGGGAATAGCAAGTAGAAAATGCTGTGAGCCACCAACAGTGCAACATGAGATTTTCTATTTACAATCTGTATGTCCTCATTGGCCTACTGCTTCTCTCTCAAGGGGAATGTGGAAAATACTGGTTTTCTTAGAAAAGGATTCTTTTTGCCCTCTTTTTTTTTTTTTTTCTTTTTTTTTTCCCTTGGGTTTGTTGGTTTTCCCCCTGCTACTTTGCTTCTTCCATTACAGTTCCTTTCTTTTTCTCCCAGGCTTTTTTCCAGTTCCCTTTTAAAGAGCTAGGAAAAAACCTTTTTATTCTTTGGAGTTTGTGCCTTCCTCTGTGCACTAGAGATATTTTCTGAGTAGGCTCATAAGTATAGCTCAAGTTAGCAGGTCTTAAGTCAGTATACCATAGGTAACTTAATTTTCTTACATTGAGATATTATTAAAATCATCCAGCACACACAAATCTTTCCTAACTGGTATCAGTACCTAAGAGTACAAAAGTGGCAGAGTACGCACAACTGAGCAACACTTGACTGTGTTACTGCTTGCTTATGTGCTCATGCTTTTTCTTCTTTCCTCTTTTTGACTAACTCATTCTCATCTGAAGGTAATGTTTAAATATGAGCAAATTCCAGGCACTGTTTCTCCTCAAGCCTATTTGGCACTACACTGAAGATTCAAGATTTTCCGAGCGAGTCTAGAGGGACTTGATTCCTTCAGTTTCACTACCTGGCAAAGAGCCGGTTGAGATTCCATTTTAAAATCAATGTTAAAGAAGCTTTGACTTACTAAGTATAGCATGTATGACTTTTCTAACATTCAGTATTTTTTGTGTCTTCAAATTCCATGATCATGAGTCAAATATATCAGAACACTTGTCATGGCATTAATCTGTTTTCATGTTTGCAACTGATATTCATGATTTAGTGCATGAAAATTATGAGCTGTTAAAAAATGTATTTTTACCTCCTGTTCCTGCCACTGGCCTTTTAGGATAAGAATTTAATTTAATTTGAAGTTCATATAGGATACAATATCGTATATAAAAGTCGAACCAATTCAGTTTTGGATTTTTAATTGCAATAATTGTCAGGAATACATTTAGTATGTTTTTTTCTAAAATGTCACATATGACCCTTACTCAATCATAATAAAAGAAAAAGAAGATGACCTCAGAGTAGATTTTTACCTGACCTTGCACATAAATTATTTTAAATGTATTTCTGAAATAAAGAATTTGAAAAAAAATAAAATAAAGCCATTCATAACATTTACAAAGATGCAGTAAAGTAGAATCTAAAGGATTACCTTTGATTCTTGCACTTACAGATGGGATGCAAAAGCATGTTCTTTGGAGTATGTTCCCAAGCCCTAGTGATGTGTCCAAGTAGTGTGATTTTTAAAATCCAAGAAAAATGACATTTCTTTCACCTGATGTTCTGGAAAATTTTGGGAAACTAAGCTACTTATACTCTACATAATGTAAAAAAGTAATTTAACCTTATCTTCTATCAAAACTACATAGCCATTTCTTGTTTTGAAAAGAGAATTAGGCCAACACAACAACAATGCACAAGGGTCTACTGTACATTCTATGATCTGGTAAACTGCATGCCTGTGGTAGAAAAATAAGCAAGATGAACCACCAGCCACATGGTAGAGTGGTTTGAAAAGCTGATTGTCAATAAAGCAACTATAAATGGCTTTAAGATTCACTCAT
This sequence comes from Edolisoma coerulescens, assembly GCA_013397115.1. NCBI lineage: Eukaryota > Metazoa > Chordata > Aves > Passeriformes > Campephagidae > Edolisoma > Edolisoma coerulescens. The sequence goes on along the minus strand of VWZW01006487.1, from coordinate 57,573 downwards.
TTATGTCTTAAACCAGTATCCATAGTGTCTAAATATCTAATAGGAGGATCTGGTTTTGTTATAAGATTTGGGAGGGTTTTTTTCTATGTAGAACTGGAGATAAAGAGCTCAGTCAAGGTTCCAAAACCATAAATGTATCTTCCATGTGCTCATGTAGTTTCCACAGACAAATTCCTTGCTTAATGTTTCAGCCTCGTTTAAACAAAATCAGGGCACAGTAATTTGGAAAGTGTCTTGAGGGCAAACACCATCCTTGCCCAACAGGATAGAAGGAAAAAAGACCCATTGAGTTGCAAGCTGGTTCTATTCTGAAGAAACAATTAAATTTGGGGTCTGGAATAGAATTAAATATTCTTTGTTTTTCAAAAACATCAGAAGCACAGTATTTGGAGCATGGATGCTAAATAGCAAGCATTATCACTCCCCTAATTTAATCTCCTCAAACAGTGGGTAGATCCACTAGGATAGGGTAATTGACTATTGCTTCCACTCTTGAACATAAAAATTAGAGCTTGGAGGCTATCAGTACAAAAAAAAAAATGCAAATGAAAGTTTCTTTCCTGACATATCTTTCATTCTCTTTGCATGGATATCACTCTGGAATCTCTTATTTCTGTCTGGATTGGAAATTTCAGAATGTTTATTTCTGAAAAAAATATGTTGATAGTATCATGTCTTGAAACTGTGACAGATAAAGGGATTGAATTTGATAAGAAGGGATAACTAGGTCTACTTGTTTGCTCAGTCTTTGGTCCCTCTATTGACTTATTTAACAAAATTATCAAGAAGCAAACAGTTTGCATTTTGTGCACAATCTCTTGGTAACTACAATAATTACAAAATCAAGTTTAAAGCAATCATCTGCTCTAACCTACATTAAATCTGAACATTTTAATTATTTCTTTCAGCTGTTCTAGACTGCATAATGACTGTACACAAATTCTACCTAGCTTATTTCATTAATTTTTGTGAGTTATTTCATATTTGGGTCCTATATCCAAGCTTGCACCATAAATAGTGTGGCCAGCAGGACTACGAAAGTGTTTGTCCCCCTGTACTGGGCACTGGTGAGGCCACACTTCAAGTGCTGTGTCCAGTTCTGAGCCCCTCAACTCAGGAAGGACATTGAGGTGCTGGAGTGTGTCCAGAGACGGACAACAGAGCTGGTGAAGGGTCTGGAGCACCAGTCCTATGAGGAGCAGCTGAGGGAGCTGGGGGTGTTTAGCCTGGAGAAAAGGAAGCTCAGAAGTGACCTTATCGCTCTCTACAACTTCCAGAGAAGAGGCTGTAGCCAGGTGGAGTTCGGGCTGTTCTCCTAGGGAGCTGGCAACAGTATGAGAGGAAATGGCCTCAAGGTGCACAGGGGATGATTCAGGCTGGACATCAGGGGGAATTTCTTCACAGAAAAGGTTGTTAAACTTTGGAGTGGACTGCCCAGGGAGGTGGTAGAGTCACCATCCCAGGAAGTGTTCAAGAAACTGAACATGGCCATGGTCTAGTTGACAATGTGGTATTCAAAGATTGAAGTCAATGATCTTGGAGGTCTTTTCCAACCTAAATGACTCTGTGATTCTGTCAACAGAAAAATTCATCCTGCCATATTAGTGAATATGCAGACAATTTTGTGAACTCTGATGAAAAAATTTGGTGCATTTAAAGTACATTTACCTTTTTAGAAGAAATGAACTAGTAAACAAAGACTCTTAAGCTTTGCTTGGTAGCTAAATGCAGTGTTGTCCCATTTTTAATGTTTGTGTTTTCTAAGGAAAAAATAGAGAGGAGTTATTTAGAAAGCCTCTTTAGAAGTGATTTATTTACCAACCCACAGACATGCAAATACCTTGCCTGTAAGTGTCAGCTGCACAGACTATTATATAAAAACATGTGCATAGATGTAACATAAGTCTTTTTTAAAAATCTGCATTCTTAAATGTGTTATTTACATTAATGGAGCCCAACTTATAAAACAATGACCTCTAGTTCATGATTCTTGTGCATTTTCTACAGGTAGCAAGTCAGATGCCTAATGTCTGAACACCATATGCGTTCTTCAGAAAAGTATTCCTATTCAGAGAAAGTAGGGTTAAAAATACTCCCTTATTGTCGGGAACTATTTTAAATACATTGAGGAGATTCTAATACAATTGTCCTATCAGAAGTCTTTGAAGAGTCACTAAAAGGTAAACTGATCAATAAATGGGACAGAAAATTGATCAATCAAATCTAATTTTTAATATCAGCTATAGAATTTTAACAATGAGATAGTTTTGTCTTTATGTATGGTTATACACTTCGTAATTGGAGAACAAGATTCATTTGGGACTTTCCATCACAATCTTAAATATGAACCCAGCACATACAATCTATCTCTATATAAGCACTGTTTATGGTTTTGGTGTGTATGCATGTACCCCATCAGTTCTCAGTGTACTCTATTTAATGATTTTCACCACCATAAGTAGCCATAAAAGCAAGGATATCAGGAGGTTGTGTTTTACATTTGGAGCTGTACTGCCTGTATCCCTGCGGCAGCCTCTGAATACGGGATCTGGCTTTTACATGGCTGACTCACCCTTCAGGAGTGCTCAGATGAGTCTCAGTGGCATTCGAAGTACTCCAGGGACTGAAAATTATTTGAAGCCCATTGCAGCACTGCTTCTCCCCTGCCCCTAACACATTTAGTGTCACTAACCAGCAGTTCTGAATAGGGCTCATAATGAGCTGCCTCTCTCACCTAACTGCAAAGCCAAGTGTCAGCTGCAAATCTTGACTGACAGAAAGTTCAAACTTGCTTTCAGCTGAACCATTCTATGAAGGTTCATCTGTTAAAGTAAACAGTTCTATCTTTCAATAATGTATTTACAGCATTTTGTAATTTCTAATGCAAATTAAATACCTGAATCCTATACTGGAAGATTGTCAGTAGAATTCTTGTTATATGAAAATGTAGGCATTTTGCAATACAGTAATAATTCAAAAAGTATATATTTTCAGCAGCTGGATATTTTCTAAATATTTCAAATATAATCAAATATCAAGTTACAGGTTGACAAGCTAGAGAATGAGCAGAATTTGTACTCTTTCAATTTACTATTTAGTATGCACTTTTTCGCGATTATTTTTCTATTTGAGAGACATTAAACATTAAATGGAACATTCATGTTTCTAAAATACCTTGCCCTAATAATAGCATAAGAGAAATCTAAGGCAGAATCCTGCTCAGGTATTGTCAGCATAACTATTTGGATATTTAAGGCAAGTGAGATCTGCTCCATACTGTATGAAGCGTCTGTGATCATGTCCTCGTTTTTCCTTGTTTTATGGAAGGAACTCTTCACTGCAAGGGTGGTGAGGCCCTGGCACAGGTTGCCCAGAGAAAGTGCGGATGCTCCATCTCAGGAAGTGTTCTCAGCCCGGTTGGATGGGACTTTGAGAAGCCTGGTCTGGTGGAAGATGTCCCTGCCCATGGCATAGGGATTGGAACTAAATGATCCTTAAGGTCCCTTCCAATTCAAACCATTCTATGATTCTAAGTACAGAATACAAGTAGTGAGGGAGAATGAAGAAGGTAATGGATAAATTAAACTAAGGGCTAAAAAGCAAACTGTAAGAGTTGATTCCCTGCAACACCATTGAAAGGTTGTCTCAATAGAGACAAAATATTTTTTTCCAGTGGTGTTGAGTGGCAGGCCTAGGATTTTGGATTTGCCTAGTCAAGCAAGGTAGAGAAGATAATGATGGGGAGAAATCATTGAAGATTGGAAAAAGATAAACAATTAAAATAATATTTTGAAAATAATTTTTGATCAACTAGGAGGAAGAACCAACCAGAAAGAAAAGAGCAAGGGGAAGTAAGTGTCTGAGAGTAGAAATATATTGAAAAGAGAATGGAGGAGACCTGAAAAACCTCAGAAGAAAAGCCTTGACATATAGAAGTCACCACTAAAAAGTGAAAAGTATGTTGTATAGGCAAGAGTAAAACTGCCTGTAAAAATATATTGGAATGAGATAAGAAGAAATTAAATATAAAGAGCCATAGAAATTATCTGTATGTGTGAGAAAACTACTGTTGCTAGAAGAAGCACTTAGGTCTAAGAGAGTAAGAGGAAATAATGAAGTACAGGCAGTCAAAAGAGGAAGTCACCTAGTCACTAAGAGCAATAAGTGAATTCTACATAATGGTCAGTTTGCAGTCCAGACTGACATTTCAAAAAGTGAGCACTGAAGAGCACAAACTTGGGCAAATTGGAGGAGGACATTTTCTCTGAGAAGAAAAAAAAGGTAAAAGTCTGAACAATCATTCTGAGGAGGTTCCCTTTAATTAATAATTTAAGGAAAATCACAGCAACATGAAATGAGAAAAGCCATGAGTTATAGTATGGAAGTAGGTATCAGCCTGAAGTCATGTTCACAACTGAGAAAACTGTTAGATTGCAAAGGAGAAATAAATCTTTTCAATGATCCCCAGAAAACATTTGGAAGGAAGAATAGCCAGGCTGGTTCAAGAAAAGAATTATTGATATGGAAATGGAGCAGTGGCCACAAGCATACATCAAAATGAGGAAGAAAAAGAAATTAGACAGAATTTGCAATGCTTAGTTGTCCCTAGGGAGTATCTGATGAGATTTGACACTTTCCTAGCAGACCAGGATAGCCCTGGTAAGGAGATGAATACCTGAATGGATTTAGCTTGTACATGAATCCACTGACAGCAAGAGGCTACAGGATCCCTGAGACAGTATCTGGAGATGTCACAATAAAGTATTGCTATTTGCTGAGTACCAGAATGCCACAGTGCAAAAGTGCCAAGCCTTCCTGTAACCCTTTGTTTCTGATACAGAGCATTAAAGAGAATTGCAGTTCTGTCTGCAAGGTTTCCTTGGCTTGTCCCCCAACTCTGGCACAAGGCAGATGTCAGACGTCTGCCATCGTCTCCTTCAGCAAGGCTGGTGAAGCGACCAGAGACTAAGGCATATGAGGAGCATCTGAGGGAGCTAGGGGTGTTTTGCCTGGAGAAAAGGAGTCTCAGGGGCGACCCTATCACTCTCTACAACTCCCTGACAGGAGGTAGGGGTCAGGCTCTTCTCCCAGGCAACCAGCAACAGGGCAAGAAGAAATGGCCTCAAGCTGTGCCACAGCAGGTTCAGGTTGGACATTGGGAAGAATTTCTTCACAGAAAGGATTGTCAAGCATTGGAACAGGCTGCTTGGGAAGGCAGTGGAGTCACCATCCCTGGAGGTATGTGGCCCTTAGGGACATGATTGAGGGGTGGTTGGTTGGACTCAAAGATCAGAGAGCCTGAAAATCAGCCAGCTGCAGGATGGATGGGACACCATGCAGAGAGCAGGAAGAAGCCTGCCTTTGGCACAGTCAAGTGCATACACACTGCTAGACAATAATGTTCAGCTCACTGGAGGCCTGGGAAAAGCAGATTGCCCAGGGGTTGGGAGAATTCACACTGCCTTTCAGTAGGTGAGCTGATGGCTACAAATAAGCAGTTGATTTTTATTATGGTAAATAAATGCTCTGGGCAGTTCCTAAAGCTTTGGGAGTCTCATTACTGTCTCCTCTCAGGTAAATTCCTGCAAACAATGTTATACACAATACTTACTAAAGTTTGTATATCAGCAAGTGAAAATTCTTAATAAAAAACACAAAGAATTGTCACCAAAAGTATATGCATGTAAAAATAAAAGCACTGTTCTAGGACACAGCCTACTGTGGTTTCTTAGTATTCTGACATGTACCTTTGAAGGCCATGAATGCCAATGGAGTCTTGAAGCACTGAAAAATTAAAACAGCTGTTATGGGGAAAGTTGAAAGTCAATAGACAGCCTCAATATATGATAGATATGGAAAAAACAACTTCTGGTAATTGGCATATGCTTAAATATAATTAGAACTGGATGACAGTTTACTGAAGAAAATTATTGTGACAGAAGTAAATAAATAATAAGATTGTGCAGAGAGAAGAATTTTGAACATTGGTGATACAGGTATGGGTACAGGTGAGGAAATCTGGAAATAAGGAATGTGTGTTTAAGATTTTCCCATGGCAAACTCAATCAGTGTATTTGAATGCTGTCCTCATCCTAATACCCCTGGCTGGCTCCTATGGCAGAATGTTTCAAGAAGGAAATATATTCACAGGTGTCAATTTAGCTACCATACTTTTTAAGCTCATTAAATCATTAAACAAGATTAGCACCTGGATGTATAAGAGTAACATCTTTGCTATGATAGTGAGAGAAAGCAAACTCACCTGAATTCACACATCCAAAATACTAAATACACCTTAAATATTTTTGTGTGCACCAAATCAACTTATGTTCACAATACTGACAAGCAGATGTTTATGTTTTAAGGATTATGTATTTAGAACTGTGTTAATTCAAAAAAAAAAACAAACCCACAAAAAAGAAATCACAAAACCCCCTCAACTCTTAGAAGCTGAGCACTAGTCTTCTGAGAGAAATAAGCATGTAAATAATAATTTTGTTGAAAACATTTGTAGGGAAATTTAAAAATGCATATGTAAATGTAGGTGTATCTATACCTGTATAGTCACTTATTTGATGAATGAACTTGATCCATGCTGTATCTATTGGTATTTTTCATTATATTTAATTTTAATTCATTTATTCATAGTTTTAACCTTTGTAAGAACATCAGTTATTTAAATGAGTGGAAGGTAAACCCCATCAACAAAACTGCAGGGTTTAATGTTGAAGATAACTGACATGCATGAAGTCATTGTATTAAAATATTGTTTTTCCTATTGTTTAGCACAGATGGTGCTGGTAATTAATATTGTGCTATTTTTTCATCAGGGGATTCCCTGATTACAAAAGTCAAGCAGTATGTAATAAACTGCTGCATTACACTGTATGAATACATGATTTATGATTTATATATTTATTAATGAAAATTTCATTATCCAAGATGCAAATTATGCAATATTTTTAAGCTTCTCAAGATACATAGTGAGAAGAATCATGTGTTTTTATAAAATCCATAATTTATGAAATACAGTAGAGTATTTTAAAAAAACCATTTACTTCTGTCCTTTCGAAAGGCTTTTTCTAAGTGCTGATGATCACAAACAGGCTCATTAGAAAATGCACATCAGCAATCTAAATATCTTTGAGGGTGTTCTGATACTTCCTGCAGAGGGGATTATAAGTACAGTTAGGAATAAATTCTTCTGTCTTTACTATGTGAAGGTAAACATTATGCCCTCTGCATCATTTTTGGTTCAGGGTTTGCTTAAACGAGACCTTACTTTCTAACACTCATCGAAATCAAAGCATATATTTTGCTATATATAATAAACTAATTATAAACTTATTTCTAAATAAGACCTTAGAAACATGCTTATATACAACCACCTAAAGTGGTACCATCTTTCTTTGATGGCTCTTAAATTTTAGGGCACTTTGCACTGCCACAAAAAAAGTTTACGCATAATATGAGCACCTGCCAAGAAAATCCAGTTGTCCTGGGGTGGGGTCCTATTTGACAAATTTCCAAGCTGCAGGAGACAGATCTTTTCCTCCTGATGCAGGCAACTCCTTTAGCATATGCACTCTGTTCCCAAACTACTCACCAATGAGTAACAGTAGCAAAATTATTCCAGGGCACGTCCCAAACAGACGCACTCCCAGTCCATCCGCTGCAAGTGCAGGTTCAGCTGGTTGGAGTCTGTCCTCCAGACTGGAGGAACTCCTGAGCCTAAATATGCATGGCAAGCTGGCAAGGATATGCAAGACAAACAAGGTGCATGAGATATTCTTCACTTACCCACACGTGGGAATTAGTAATCATAACTACTATGAAGTGAGCTTTTTTTACTGGTTCTGCACATATTCCACTGAGAAGTGGATTTTTATCAGCTGCCTGTAACCTTTTGTCCACATACCTTTCTCTTGTACAGTCAACAGACTGGATTTCATTTCATTCACCTGCAGTTCAGGGTGGAATTTTGAAGCAAAAGATCTAGATATTCAACATGACTTTTGAATAGAGCAGAAAATGGAATCAAAAGGTTCATATCAAATAAAAGAATACCTTTACCTTCTGAGTCAAGTTGCCTCTCTCCTAAGCAACAGCGACTATCTAGTATATGACACCACAGACTTCAGAATTTGTATTTCTTAAAACAGCCTTTTTATTTTTTTCTGAGAAAAATCCTAACTACATTTACTGTAAACATAAATAATGTCCTATAATCAATGAACATATTCACTCAAAAATGTGTAATTCAGAACTATACTATATGTAGTATCTACCTCCATTTTTATCATCAGCTATTAATATACTTTTTGAAGATATACGAAAATGGCTATAAAACCATTGAATACCATAATTAATAACTGCACTTGATGATTAATAGTAAAGCAATAGATAATTTGAATTTACACTTATGCTGTACTACATACTGTCACCTTTAAAGTATACATTTATTTTAAGAATCAATACCTTTTAGCTACTGCAACTTTTATAATAACTTTCAAGTAAATCAATTAATGCCAGATATCATCTACATTTTCATCAGGTGTTTGGCAGATTTGTCCCCAGGTTTCTCTATTGGTATGCATAACTAACAGGGCAGACAAAATGATGTAATTATCATGTAATTTGTAAGTAAACACATGTTCAGTTTAAAAATGTGGAATTATTTTCCCTTTCAAATTAATATCTGCCATACATCACATTTTACAATATACAAATTTATTATGACTGTATGGAGTTTGAAAAATCTCTGGTTTTGTTCCCACACAAGCTGCACATACATTTGTGTGAGTTCTTTAAAGTTCCCCAATTTGTTAGGTTGTTATGGCATGAATTAGCGCAATAGAATGCAGACTATGTATGTACACCATAAAATTTTGGGGGAGAAAAGCAGTATTTTAAACCAGACTAATACTGGTACGGTATACAGCATTTAGGTTTTGCTGCATGGAAACAGCAGGTTTTAAAAAGAAACATTGTCACAAAGCAATTAATCAGTTTGTTAACTTTTTAATGGAAAGATGTTACAAGAAGTGTAATAGTGGCTCCACTTGTAAACTATCTCACAATTCTCAGTTCTCTATTAAATATTACTGTAATGTAAATTATTGCATGTTTCAGATTTGTGACAGAAAAATTTAAGAGCTAGTAATTCCCACAAATAAAGAAATAATAAAGCTCACAATGACCACTGAGACTCCTCCTAAAGTGGAAAATGAGTTGCTTAGGATTTCAGCTTTCTATGGGATTTTTCTTTACTGTTTTCTGCATGAAAATGTTTAATGAATATGAGAAGCAAATGTGTAAATATCCAGCTTTAAGCTAGTATAATAATCTTTATTTTTAATTCACATTTCACAGATACAGGGCTGACTAGCTGCATAAAAAATATTAGTCCAAATCATAGAGGATTTGTTCTTAAATGATGCTACCAGGTCCTTAATGTATCTGTATATGAAGGAATATTTATTTTCTGTGAAGGAATTTAAAACGTATATACCAAATCCTTCTACTATAATATTTTCTCCTTTATGAGCTTCTGCTTTGACTAGGCCAAGGCCATCCTGGCTTGTACTAGAAACAGTGTGCCCAGCAGGCCTAGGGCAAGGATCATCCCCCTGTACTTGGCCCTGCAGAGGCTGCAGCTTGAATCCTGTGCTCGGTTTTGGGCCCCTCACTACAAGAAGGACATTGAGGTGCTGGAGCGTGTCCAGAGAAGGGCAACAAAGCTGGGGAAGGGTCTGGAGCACAAGTCCTGTGAGGAGCAGCTGAAGCAGATGGGGTGTTTAGTCTGGAGAAATGGAAGCTGAAGAGATTCCTCATCATTCTCTACAACTCCATGAAAGGAGGTTGTGGCCATGTAAGAGTGGGTCTCTTCTCCCAAGCAACATGTGATAGGATGCGAGGAAATTGCCTCAAATTACACCAGGGCAGTTTGGATATTGGGAGAAATTTATTCCCAGAAAGAGTTGTCAAGCATTGGAACAGGCTGCCAAAGAAAGTGTGGAGTCACCATTCCTGAAGCTATTTAAAAGACATGTAGATGTGGCACTTAGGGATGTGGTTTAGTGGTGCATTTGGCAGTACTGGGTTAACGGTTGGACTTGAAGATCTTACAGGTCTTTTCCAACCTAAATGATTCTATGATTTTAATTGCATTAATTCTTAGTTGTTTAAATGTCTTTCATTTAAATCTAGTTACATGACCACACTTGTGTATTGTTTGCATGGGTAAGAATTAAAGATGTTTGAAAGCATCATGAAAACAAGTCTTGATGTAAGTTGCTGGGTATTTTTGGGTCCTGCCACTTCAGTCTTTCCTAATGAAAAACTCACAAAATATTTGCTTTCCCTGGCCACAATTTTAAGCCCATCAGAATTTCAACTAAATATCCAAAAGGAGTGCAGGGTATTGGCTGAGTTCCCAGGAATTGTTCTAGACCTGCAGATTCCTCTGCCTTATTGCAATTGATTGCATGAGTGTTATCACCAGCAAATTTACAACATTAGATCTGTTTGGTCAACACCAAATCACTGATCCAGGCTGAAATAATTTGTAAGTGCAACACATGTAAGCAAATGTGTTTGTGCAAATGAAAATCAGACACCTATATTTTTAAAAGATTTCTCTGAATTATTTTGAAATTTATTTATGACTGGTTATTTTTTATATATGCAAGATAATATGACATAAATGTAGGAAATCATACCACTGAAGAATATGCTTAATGAAATCTTCATTGTTACAAGAAGATACCATAGAATATCTGGTTTAGTTAAGCATATGTACACGTTTTAATGTAGGTGGTCTTTATCTGGAAAATACGTGATAAGAAATACAATTCAAATAAATTAAAAGTTAATATTTTAGCTAGGACCAAGAAGAAACCTAGAGCTAAAGGTAAATGACTTTTTATACTTAGGGGAATAATATTTTTAGCAATATTATTATCCTTGGAATTACACCATTAAAACTTACTACATTATATTAGAATTTTCTTTATGTTTCTTTCTGCCAAGTATTATACCTTGGGATCAATAAGTAGATAATAAACTTCATTTCTTACACTGAACAATTACAAATGTGATCTATGGCAGCTGAAATGTGGTACCAGGATGAAGTAACATTCTAAATCTATGTAAGTAGCCTCCTTATGGAGAAAAAACAGCACTGGAGTTATTAGACACTTCTGCTCCAAACAAAGCAATGAGAGTGAAACAAGAGCAATGATTCAGAGTGATTTCCTACCTTGCTGTCTACAGCTCTCATCCTTTCATTTTACTGGTAAATTGCAAATATTTACTATTCTTTTTAAAGTATCTACAAATATACATCTCTGACCATGTTTTAATCTTTGCACTGAACTTTTTACCTAATACTGCAGCATTTGACAGTAGTGGGAGCTGTGCATGAGGATCTAGGATAGCATCCAGCCTGAGGTCCAGCTGGATGTCTGAGCATGTCATTCCAGACGCAGGTTTGGATTGCTCAGTAATTAGCAACTGACTGTTTAATATTGTTAACTCATTTATTTCTTTGCAATTCATGTCCCGCTTTTCAAAATTCTAAAAGCACAAATTGTGCATGTGCCAGCAAAAAAATAATAGTAATGAGCTCATTTCCATACCATTGGACCCATTTTCATGCTGACTGATGGTGGTTTCCAAAACTGAGCTTCACTGGCAAACAGGGTCCTGCTAGCATTGTCCTTCCAAATGCCTGGAGGAAATAATCCCAGGTTTCAAATGGAAAAATAAAAAATATGCTCAGTTCTGTCTAGGTTTTAGCTTTACTTTTGTTATGAGCTTCAATAGCCCATAGTAAATTCAGTTTCAGAAAAAATAATTTTTTCTTTGTTAACAGTTTGAGGTAATTTTGTTTCTGTTCATTAGATGTTACAGATTCAGACAGTTGAGCTCTCCTTGCTCTATCTCACTGAGGCAAAGAGACTTACTGTGATTTGTCAAATGCTGGCAACTCTACGGCTCTGCCTTTTCTATTACCAGGCTGCAATCTGCCTTGGAACAGATCTGCAGTGGAAAGTTTTTCCTCTAGGGATTTGTGCTTCATTGTTGAGGTGTATCTGTAATCACGCAACAGAACAGTTGTGCAGACGTGGCACCAAGAGGGAAATATTTGATGGCCTGTTCTTGTGATTCACTTGAGCACTAAACCCACTTACTCCAAGAAGGACCATCTTCTTTTGCAATAGGCTGGAAACCCTCATCTGTTATTTCTGCTGTTGCTATTTTAGTGCCTGCATCCATTTGCCCTTATAGCTTTGGAATGGTTGCCCCCTTTTTATTTGCCAAAGGCCACCTTCCATTTTCAAGTCCTATCATCAAGTATTGTTTTGGAGAGCCTATGTAAATGCAGTGGGGGTTTTGTGCCACTTCATTTGTGTATCACTGACCACTGAATGTTACAAAGCTTTGTTTCTAAATTGGGCTAACTCCACACCTGTTCCTGAGTCAAACTGCCCCAGGGCCAGAGAGGATGGCTGAGTCTGATTCTGATTCCAATCAGCTCTCAGCAAATAACAAACAATCAAGGTGAGTCCATAAAGCACACACTGGCAATCCTGGTTCCAGGAAATGCTCTATTTTTTCTCTGTCAGCAACTTTAGCTTCAGATTGAATGTATTTATGGGCTTTTCATGAAAATATTCCTTTGTAAATATATTATGCTGGGAAAGGTTTTGATTTCCTCTACTTTTCTGGCTTTTTTTTTAATACAATGGTAAAAATACACATTTTGTGTCTAAACCGTAACTTCCCTTCTTGAAAACTCCGTCTCGTAATTTTTTCTACTACCAGCAACCATTTTGTAGCTCTGTGCCAGGATTTGTGGCAAAAAAAAATTGATTGTATGCTGCAAATAAATTCAGTGTTTTACCTATAACTTCGTGCTTTTTAAGAGATAGTCTGACATTCACTGAAAGTTGCATGTAGTCTGTTCACTTTGGTTTCATAGAACTGAGTTCAGAATTATACATGCTTTAGTTTTCTTCCCAGGTCTCGAGGAAATAAATGAGAAAGAGTAAGGAAGGGAAGAAAGCTCCCTGGACCTATCACTGAGAATTCCATGGATACTTCATTGACCATATTGCAGTAGATAGGAAAATTTTGTATTTTCTTAAACCTAAACACTTATCTTAGACCTAAACACTTATCCTAGATACAAGAATGTGTGGTAATATCTGTCAAGTTATTTATTTACTATTGCTGCTAATAGTTCATACTGGAGGTTAGAGTTGGAGTCAAGGGTACATTTTTGAGAGGGATATAAAATGAAAATGCAAATCTACTCTTATTAAAATGAAGTGTGACATCTATCCAGCTGGACTTCTCTGAATCTATTTGTCCCCTTATAAGTCCCTATTAAGGTCTTACTGCTACATATCTACAGCAGGAGGTTTCACGTGCAGGTAATCTCACTGATCATCTCTTAAGCCAGAGATCATTTGAGGACCCTTATCAAGTCTCCTTTCCAAGGAGATGTTCCCAGTGCATCTGCCCACTTATTCTTATGGGAGGGTAATTTTTTTGGTTAGTTGTGCGGACTGAGTTATGACTTTGTGTTATTCTTTAAATTATTATTATAATAACAAGATGCCAAGCTCTCTTAATGGAACCTATGCAAGGATTTTTATGGACAAATCAAATACTCTGCGCTTGCCCACAGTATTTTGTCTCCTTGGTTGCTAAGGGCCTTTCTTTGTGGGCTGTATATCACAACTGATTCCTTAAGTGTCCTTACTAAGGTTAACACAGTGGGTACCTAATAACATAGCCACACTAATTGCCACACTTCCATCATAATGAGGACTTTGGGTTTTCTTTCACATCTTCAGAAAGGTGGAAGTGGGTAGGCACAACAGCTTTCCAATGATTCTAAATTTCAGTCAGTCTTTACATTCTAGATGGTGCATGCATGCCAGAACAAACAATAAATCCTTTATATTCTGAATGCAGCCTGTCAAATCCCTCTGCATCTATGGCATTCCGTAGGATTCTGATTCATCTCTTGACCGTAGCTGATAGGTGTTGAAATCTGTTGCTCATGCTGTACTTCCTACCAGGTAGATCAATATGCAGTGGGCAAGCATCTGGGAACTGAAAAGGGATCCCAGCTTCCTTGGTACAGGTGTCACTGCAAAACTGTCTAAAGATGACGACACACTAAATAGAACTCATGTACTGAACAAACCCAGAAACCCTAAATTAAACAAAGTAATATTTTTAGAAGGAGTAAGGAAATTTCTCTAAGTAAAATTTACAAAACAGTTGGTAATTCATTTACAGTTGCTTTCCAGTTAAAAAATTGAGGGTAGATTAATGCTAGGCAATGCCATGCATGGATAAATTACAGTAATTTGATTTTCACTGAATCTAGGCTTCTAAATGAGGGTACATTTCTGCTGAGCACTGATCTCTTTTTTTATTTGGCTACATGTTGATCTTCTAAAAGGCCGAATCAATACAGAGATTGATAACAAGGAGCTTGAGAAATTTATATTTATCATCTGAAACAAATGCTGAAATATGATGAATAACTGGAAGATTGCTGCGTGCTACAAATCCCCTTTTTCCTCACTGCTGTGGCTGTTGCCATTCTTTTCAGGTGCAAAAAACTATTCCACAAAATCCTTCAAAGTATTAGCACAGAAATTTTGGTTCCTAAATCAGTATGAAAATTTGTAGTTACTTAAATAATTATTACAGAATACTATTATGTACAACAGGATGATAATAAAAAGGTGGAATATAAATAGACATAAAAATATAAAAGACATATGTTTTAATTAATAGCTACAATTTTACTTATAGCTTAAATAAGTTTAGCATGTTTGAATTTTTTGTGTGGTTTAACAATGTCAATGCTGTAAGTTTGCAGTATAAATTCTTAGAAGAAACTTTCTGATATAAATGATCAACACTGACTGTTGTGTAAGCTTAATTAAACATGATTTTACTACTACAATTTTGCTGAAATGCAGGTGTAACTAAAGGCAATATGGATTTTGTGACTGCCTTGAAAAGAGCCAGGATTTCACTGTAAGACAGTAGGAAGTTCTGTGATATTATGTAGTACACATATGTAATCTTGTACTATTTTATTCCTCCAAAATTAAGTTGTGAACTGTTATTTTTAAGAAAATAATACAAAATTGGAAATGCATATCTCCAGCAATTTTGAATATTGGCTATTAATTTATTATTTACTTATTGATGCTACAGATATATGCAGAAAGAACACAGAAATTTTGTTCTTTAGAGATTTTATTCATGTGCTAAGTATACAATTTCTGAG
This sequence comes from Edolisoma coerulescens, assembly GCA_013397115.1. NCBI lineage: Eukaryota > Metazoa > Chordata > Aves > Passeriformes > Campephagidae > Edolisoma > Edolisoma coerulescens. The sequence continues at coordinate 42,248 of VWZW01006487.1, read as the reverse complement.
ATGTTTAAAAATTTTGATCATTTCAAATGTGGTTTTAACTATTTCTCTTAGCAGCTTATAGAGTTGAATGTAAATGTAACTATCTTTCTCTATCAAGCATTTTCAAACATTTTGATTTTCCCAAAACTGTAATGTTAAAATTGTAATATGCCAGAAATATCCTCAAGCTCACTGGTGCTTTAAGACTGTCATTAAGTCAATCATTATGAAGCAATCAGAAAACCTTCTTTGTTCTCTTTCTGCTATATAAAAACATATCCTAATGTGATCACTAGTCATTCTTGTATGGTGCTTTTTATTGCCTGAAAATCCAAGCTAGAACAGTGGAATTTTCTTTACTTACTAGTGACATACAATTGATTACAAGTGCTAATTTTATAGGGTAAGGTGGCCCAACCATGTATTAAGTTCATGGTTTTGTATCTGAAACAGATGTTGCCACAAATATCATTGTTTTGATGTACTTACAGGTCTTTTCCAACCTATGGTGTATGCCTGTGAGTTCCTCTATTTTTTTTTACACATGTATTTTTCAAATGAAAGACGTCTGTCTAATAATAACAAAGATTTCTTAACAGCTAAATCTCCATTTGCAGTCAGTGTAGCAACTTTTCCCCCTCTGTTAACTGTGAGTGTCAACATTTCCTTCTACAGCAGCATAAATTGCTGATTTCTAGCATATGGGCATGGAATGCCAGATACGTTGTGGCTGAGCTGAGGCATTAAAGAAATCTCTCAGTGCTGCCGAATGCTGCTGCTTTCTAGGGTCAAGCAAATGAAGGATGTGAATTTAGTGTTAGAGAAATAAAAGGTGAAGAATATTTGGGTTTTGGTAACATTTGAGAAAAAAAAAAAGAGAGAGAAGAGGAAAACTCCTAGCTTCCCACTAGCTCTTGTTATTCCACATGCAGTGCCAGGCTGGTATGGAGTACAGCTGAGCCCTTTTAAAATATAAGTATAATCCTCAAGAGCTGCATCAAAATAACAAAACAAATCACATGTTATAAATGAGTGCAAACAGAATCTCTAAATGTAGACAGGACCCTAAGAAATGCAACCTAACTTCATGAAAGGTAGAAAAAGATGAACTGCATTTTTAGGATCATGTGTTGTCACTTTAAAAAACCCTTTGTACTGGACAAAGTCTAAATGTGCCCTACCAAGTTTGGCTCATGTATCTTTGTTAAATAGGAGCCTACGACACAGAGTACATTGTTTAAAGACTACTTCAGGATGGTTTAGGAAGAGGATGATATAATCTAAATATGTGATAAAAAGAGATTACGGGTACATATAATATTCCACACTGGCAGGCATTCCTATCATGTCATATCAAAGTCTAGCAAAACGTTGAAAGTTAGAAATGTTATCTAGCATTAGCAGGCATTTAAGGAACGTCTCTTGAATATTTCTAGCATAAAAAAGTATTTCATGTGATGTAAATGAATGGTAATTTTCTGACTTTAAAAGAGAACTGTGCCAGTATATTTCAGCATTCTGGACCCAATTCTGCAAACATGGAGATGCTTTCAATTTGCTCTGCCTGCCTTCCCGCCTTAGATGGCTGCGATTGCAGCAAAATTAATCCATTTAAAAATCTGCGGCTTAAACTTAAGGATTTTCAGTTTTTTCCCCCTCTCTTTTTTTTCTTAGAATATCAATAAGTTCCAATTGAAGAGCGGATTCTTTTGCAATTCAGGCATGTGCCGGCGATAACGGGCGAGTTGGCATGAAGAGAGGCAGAGATGGATTAATTATGCAGAGAACATGGAAATTCTGCTTATCATCGGCTAGCAAAGGAGCCCAGCTCACATAATCAGCAAACGAAGGGAGAGAAAAAAATAACAATGCAATGGCACCTTCCAGCCCATCATCAGGATTTTTTCTACCCCCTTGTAATTAAAAAATAACATACACTTATAGCCCTATCTCCTGTGCAGGCAAGGAGTGGATGTCCACAAAATAATTGCAGCGGGATATTAGAGCTGGGAACAAGGGCTGTCCATTCCTAGTATCCCTTACTCTCTCCCTCCCTCTTTTCTGGCCTCTCCTAGGCACTTTCTTTCTGTCTGCATTCAGAATCAGACAAATGTCTCAGGTGACATCCTATCTCAGTGTCCATAAGTCCCAAATCTCACCCTTATCAAGATTCAAGCAAACATATATATGATAAATATTTGAAGTGCTGAAGCTGTGGGATTTTATCCCGATCACCTATGAGCTATCTGCAGAAAATCACTTTGATGAAAACCTTTCCAAATAGTCTTTCCGAGTTACAAAATAGACTGATTAGGAGGATTTTTTTGTTGCTGTTGCTATTTCAGTTTTTCTCAAAGAAGATCATGTTACCTGTAAAGTTTTTTTCCTTTCATCTCATGCCTTTTTAAACACAAGGTAAAAAATAAAGCAACAGATGTATTGTTCAGATGAAATTATGGTTATTTAACAAGGTTCAGTAGCAATATATTGGAGGAGACTGATATAATAAAAAAGAAGAAATCTGTTTCTTGTAAAAAACCCACAGATTGATTCTATATTTGTTATTGTTCATTTTACTAATGGTGTATCTAATGCAAATCAAGGTGCAGACAGTATATTTCACAATTTTTCTCCATGGACAGCTGATTTTACAGATGTATTTTGCTGCTTTTGTAAGCATCTCCTGTTTTGCCCATTGCTCCCTGTAAGTCGTGCTCCCAGACTTCCTGAGCCCCGGTGTCCCTCCCCCCGGACTCATTGGTCAGCAACAGAGGCCAAACAGAGAGAATGAAGCCCAGAATGATAAAAAATTATGCAAGTAGGAAGGGAGAGCAGTAGGCCAGGATTATAAAGCTGGCTGTCTCTGGAAATTTAATTTATTCATTGAGTTCCTCCAAAGCAGGGGACCAGTGTGGGGCGCAGTTTGCACACCAGTAAATGAGCTCCTGGGGACTTTGATGATAACTGATTCTCTACTAAGTTTGTAAAAATTTTTAATCCCAATTCTGAAACAGTGATGAAGCTGGAACAGAAAAATCTGATTCCATTGCAAAGTTATGCATGAAAAATCAGTAATAAATTTTCATCAGTATCCTTAAGAAAAGAAACACATTTACAAAACTGGCATCTTAAGACACTGTTCCAAACTCTGCTCTGAGGCTCCATAGTGTAAATCCAGAATAAATCCACTGAGCTCATTACATTATATAATCAAAGCAGTGCTAATGTATATGTGCACACAAAGTCACACACGGTTTCAGAAAAAGGTTCAACAGGGTGAAGCTTATGCTATTTGTTTCAGCAGTACAAGACCCTGTCCAAAATCCTGTGTTAAAATGACTTCAGTGCGGTTTCTTTGTTTGTTTTAAATGAAATTGGAACAGAACAGCTCTTAGATATCACAGCTCTTCCAGCACTGCAGGGGTGCAGCAGCAGCAGCATGTGAGCTCCAGGAAAAATCACTTCTAGCCTGAGAAATCCCCTTGTCCAATTGTTCTGCATCCCAGCCACTTCTCCCAGTGCAGATGCCAGCTAGGGGCATTTAGAGTTCAGTGTTACCATCCGGACTTTTTGTGAATAGGAAATGATCTGAGATCTTCAACCCTTCAAGCCACAACAGTCCTTTTGGAGTAGATTGACTCTGGGATTCATTTCACTATCCCCATACTTGCCTCAAGCTTCATGGGAAAGTGCTCCAGTCACACTGCCTGAGTAATAGAAGGAAAAAGCTGGGACTGGGAGAATGAAGAACTACCCCATGTAGGAGACAATTAGGTTCAAGAACATCTAAGGAACCTGAAGGTGCACAAGGCCATAGGACTTGATGAGATGCATCTCTGGGTCCTGGGGTAACTGGCAGAGAAAGAAGTTAAGCCGCACACAGACAGGAAATGGTGAAATGTAACTCTCATTTCTAAAGAGGAAAAAAAGAAAGATCTGGGGAATGACAGACTAGTCATTCTCACCTCAGTGTCCTGGAAGATCATAGAGCAGATGCTCCTGCAAACTTCTAAGGCACATGGAAAATCAGGAGGTGATTGATCACAACAAACATGGCTTCACTAAAGGAAAATTGTGCCTGGCAAATTTAATGGCCTTCTATGAGAGGGTCACAGCATTAGTGGATGAGGCAAGAGTGACTGATGTAATCTACCTGGACTTGCAAAAAGCATTTGCCACTGTCCCACACAACATCCTGGTCTCTAAACTGGAGAGACATGGATTTGATGGATGGACCACTCATGGATAGGGAATTGACTGGACTGCTGTGCTCAAAGAGTTGCTGTCAACAGCTTGATGTCCAAGTGGGGAGACACTCTTACCAGAAGGACTTGAAATATTGGTTGATGAGAAGCTCAATATGACCTGTCAATGTGCACCTGCAGCCCCAAAAGTAAACTGCATCCTGCAGTTTACCTGGCTGCATCAAGAGAAGTGTGGCCAGAAGACTGAGGGAGGGGATTCTCCCCTTCTACTCTGCACCAGTGAAACCCCACTTGGAATACTGCATACAGCTATGGGGCCCCTAACAGAAGAGGGACATGGACCTGCTGGGGCAAGTTCAGAGAAGGGTCATGAAGATGATCTGAGGGCTGGAGCACCACTTCTATGAAGATAGGCTGAGAAAGTTGGGGTTTTTCAGCCTGAAGAAGAGAAGGCTCTGGAGAGTTGTTAGATCAGCTTTGCAGTACCTAAAGGGGGCATCCAAGAAAGCAGGACAGATACTGTTTACAAGGCCATGTAGTGATAGGACAAGGGGTAATTGTTTTAAACAGAGAGGGTAGATTTAGATTAGATATTAGGAAAAAACTCTTTACTGTGAGGTTGGTGAGGCACTGGTTACCCAGAGAAGTTGTGGATGTTCCATCCCTGGAAGTGTTCAAGACCAGGCTGGATGGATCTTTGAGTATCCTGTTCTACTGGCAGGTGTCCCTGCCCGTGGCAGGGAGGTTGGAACCACGATGATCATTAAGGTCCCATCCAACCCAAACCATTCTATGAAACTATGGTACCAGCCTTAGTGTGTTTACAGAGGAGATACAGGCAATCCCAGCCTGATGGCAGCCCTGTTGTAGCAGTAGCTGCTTTGTGTTGAATGGAATTATAAAAAAAAGAGACAAAGGAAGAGGAAAAAAATTGAGATGATAGGTCCATAGTCACAGGAAAACATCAGAGGTACAGCCACCAGAAAAACTAAATACTCTCTAGATTACCCGTGTCTATACATTAGATTGGAGCTAGTAATTAGTAACAACTTCCTTGCAGAGGCAACAGCTGGTCACCTGGCTAAGTACTGTTTCGTGAGTAGAAGAAATCATGGTGAGAATCTAAACCAGCTACCCACATTGTCCTTGAGCCTAGAAATAGATCTGCATAGCCAGGCGTATGTTCATGCAGAGATGCAGCTACAAGTTCACTTGGCAAGTTTCATCTTTAACAGTTCCTGGTATTAAGTAGGTTTTTGCTGCTCTGCTGTGATAGAAACTTTGCATAGAGCACATACTTCTATAATCTTTTACATTTCCTGAAAACAAGTTTCAACATCTTTCACAATAGGAGGCAGATAATAGAATTCTCAGTAACTGTAACAGTAAATGGATTTGTAATCTACCCATGATTAAAATTATTTTCATCATGAAGCAGAATTCTCATTATTGCCATTTTAATATTATCAACTATAAAGTGTCTCAGTGATTGATACTATAGACAGCAAACCCCTATATTATGGTAATTAAATCTAAAATGAATCAGCCATCCTTATATGTCTTAGTATAGCACCTGATTATTTAAAAACAATTATATACTGATGTCACCTAATGGGGGACACCACTTTTAGAAATACACTGGAATAGGAACTGCTCAGGGTCAAAAAGTTGAGCCATATGCAAAACAAAAAGAAAAAAAAAAAGAAAAATATATGGTCCCCAATTTTAAATAAAGGAGATTTCAATTTGTGAAGACTTTTGGTCTCATCTCTTCATAAATTCAAAAAATTTGCACAAGTCTGACAGGAGAGAAACTAACAGATACCCAGAATGCAGGCATCTCTTTGTTCACAGTATTTGCATGAGTGTGTGCTTGTTCAGGCCTGTAAGAGAGGAAAAAAAAAAAACCCTTTTGCCTTTAAATGTATTTGTTTTGTGTTTGAAGGAGACCAAGTAACTGCAAGAACAAAATTAAACTCTCCCCTTTTCAAAAAAGGTAGTTGTTGCTGCCCCTCTCCAAGTTTTAGAATGACAGTTTAGTGCTGTCTTAAATTTGGGCTAACTCTTGGATTAGTGGTTCTTCAAGACAGGTGTCAATATCTGGAAATGCTAAACTCAGCAAAAATATTCTAAAAGGAGTAGTTGTTCACCCTTCCCTACAAGATGATTTTATTGGGACAGGAAATTTTCAACCAGAAGAGCATTTATACCTTTTATCCCCTTAATCTTCAGTTGTTTTCAGTGCATTTTACCGCTGCCTGCTCTTACAAGTGACTTTTTTCATTTTGGTGAAATTTTAGTACAAAAAAATTCTTTAGTGCCTCTGTTCATTTGCAGATTTCACCAGGCTTGCAAAAGCACACCTGTTGTGCTGTCTGGATTTCCTTTTCTGATCATAGGCTTCTGACAAAGAGGGGGGAAAAGAAAGATTTTTATCAAACACTCTTCACCGGACAATGAATTTTCTTCACCATTTGAATGTATCTGTGGAATGCCTGAGTGATTCATTACAGCAGATTCTGAAGTATGACAATGGGCCGCAGAAATGACTGATGGTATCTTTTTCCTGATTTCATTTCCCTGATCCTCTTCATCCCTTGGCCTGTGTACCTCGATTAATTAGAAACCAGGGATTTTCACTCATCAGCTGATGGGTTTCATGCTCCACTCTGTCACAAATCTGCTGCTTGCACTATCTCTCTTACAGCTGGTGGCTGCTTTAAAAACTTTCTTTTTTCTTTTTTCTTTTTTTTACCCTTTTTTGAAGCAGTGCTTTGTGACTACAGGTTTAGGCCTTTTTAAGATTCAGACATATTTTTAAAAAGAGATTAAAAATTAAAGTAAAGAAGATTCAAAATCTCTGATTAAGTTAATCCCTATCCAAATGATACTTGTCCAAAAATGAACTTTTTGAAGAGATAATAATGTAAATGTTTCATAGCTCTCAGCTTTCCAAGTTCTTTTTTCAAGATATAATAATTGAAGTATTATGCAAAGGATGAAAGTATATAAATATGATTTTTGTGAAAAAGGCCCATACGCTCAGTTCACATGCATTTTAGTCCTGCCTATACTATATTGTTAAGCCAATTGCATTTCAGATTTCACTTGTATGAGGCACCTTATAATAGGATCCTGCAATAAATCATTGAACCATTATTGTTTCTGGAGGAAATATTTCATAATTGAAAATATGCTGCCCCTTAGGGTATATACCAAATTAAAGTCACATGGTGATATAATCCCTAAGGAAACAAACCATAATTAAATAGTATTTAAAATGCAGAATATTTTGCAATAAAAATCCCCCTCAGAAACTTAAAATAATGTGTGAATCACAGACAACAAACATATCAATTATGTCTACCATAGAAAATGTAACCACTGCTATTTTACTTCCTTATCATTATGTATACCCTTCCAGAATTTTTTCGTTTAATTTCTTCATTTAATATTTTGTCAGCATTAAAACAGGGGCTTTCTTTTTCTCCCTTTTTTTTTCCCCTGTGTGAGCAAGGATCAGAAGCAGCACAGTCTTTCTGGAATGTCAGACTTTATGGACTCCATGTGTTACTGAGAGGGGCAATGCAGAGCCATAGACATCCCTGCCTTTTGTTTCTATGGATTTAAATAGAACAAGTCTGCAATATAATTAAACTTGATTTTGATTCTTTGAGCCCCTGTATCATTAATTGATGGCCTAGGTATAAAAGTATACACACAATATCCCATGATGCAGCCTTTTGCCAGGCAGGAATTTGCTCAAGCAAGAATATTTTCTCTTTATTTCTTTCCTCAGATTTTCTTTTGTCTCAATATAAATGTCAGGTGTGTAGAGTTGAAAAAACAAATAGAAAATCAACATTTCTGTCCAATTAAAAATTAAATTAAAAATTTTAATTGAATTACCTTAACTCACTAATTTTTATGGTTCCTTTGTACATTAATTGTCTGTAAATTTTTGCTTATCAATAATAGGGTGCCTTTACAAAGCAGCCTCCAGAAGGTGGCCTGGTGCGGAGAGGATCTTTGTTACCCTGAAGGAATCTGGACCTTGCCAACCTGCAGAGGGTCAGTTGTACAGTGCCCAGCTCTCTACCAGGAATGCTGTGTCCAGCTCTGAGGTCTCCAGCACAGGAAGGAAATTCACCTGTTGGAGCAAGTCCAGAGGAGGCCACCAAGTTGATTAGAGGGATGGAGCACCTCTCCTGCGAGGAAAGGCTGAGAGAATAGGGATTGTTCAGCCTGGAGAAGAGAAGACTTCGGGGGGACCTAATGGTAACCTTCCAGTACCTGAAGGGAATCTACAAGAAAGATGGAAAAGGACTTTTTACAAGGTTATGCAAATAGGTATATAATATGTATTAGGACAAGGGGGAATTGCTTCACACTGAAAGAGGCTAAGTTTAGATTACATATGAGGAAAAAATTCTTTACTGTGAGGATGGTGAGGCACTGGAACAGGGTGTCCAGAGAGGTTGTGGATACCCCATACTGGAAGTGTTCAAGGTGAGGTTGGATGGGGCTTTGAGGAACCTGGTCCAGTAGCAGGAGTCTGTACCTGTGGCAGGGGGATTGAACTAGACGATCTTTAACCTAGATGATCTTTATCCCTTTCAACCCAGGCCATTCTACGATTCAGGTATGTAAGTGAGTTTGCTGTGTCCCAGGGACAGACATTAATGGGATGTGCTCAACTACGACCTTCTCAGATTTTTCTTCTTGTTGTAATACTACATTTATATGAAAAAAACCCAAAAAAATCAGAAATCATAACTTTGGGATTTTTTTCTCTGCTGACATTAGTTATGATGAGGACTAAAAATATTCAAAGTAATCCAAATTTTATGGGTGAGATTCTGCAGTCAGATGTTTTCAGCCCTTTGACACATTGGAAATCGCATTTTGTGTTTCATGGGAATTTGACCATAGACATCTCCTGCTTTTTCATGAGAAAAAAATAGTGTTATTTTGGTTAGTCTTATTTAATTTCCTTGAAATCCAGGAAATTAGTTACCTGTTGAAACGAATCAACCCAATAAGTCTTCTGTCTTGTCTATTTTGTGGTCTCATTTATGCACTGCTCCCAGTCAGCCATTTCAGACTGCTAAAACCATTTGTCTGAGTCACTATTCTGAATGCCTTAAGTAGAGCCCTTTGCTTGACCGCATCCAGATCAAATTTAGAATTCTTCCCTTGATTAGCCTTATTCTTCACAGCTTTGCCACACACACCAGCTGCTACCCCAGCTTTCAGCCTTCTCTGCTGCTGTTGCTGGTGGGAGAGTTGCCTCCAGGACCCACCCCTCAGGCACCTTCATGTGGTGCAGCCACTAATAGCACCCACCTCAGTCCTCGGTGATCAGTTCCCCAAAGTGTTTTCATGTCAAATTCAATTTGATAATTCCCCAGATTCACTGAGTTCTTCAAACTTTATCTGCTGTCTAAACCCAAGATGGAATTAGAACCATGAATTGAGAATGTGGATTTTCCTTGCATTGAAAGTGTTAATATGTGGAATAAATAGAAGTGCTAACTGGTCTGGACAAGCCAGATCGATGGGCCGAGGCCAACTGTATGAGGTTCAATAAATCAAGGTGCTGGGTCCTGCACTTTGGCCACAACAACCCCATGCAGTGCTACAGGCTGGGGGCAGAGTGGCTGGAAAGCAGCCCAGGGGAAAAGGACCTGGGGGTGCTGGTTGAGAGTGGGTGAACATGAGCCAGTGTGTGCCCAGGTGGCCGAGAACACCAATGGCACCCTGGCCTGTATCAGCAATAGTGTGGCCAGCAGGACCAGGGCAGGGGTTGTCCCCCTGTACTGGGCACTGGTGAGGCCACACCTTGAGTGCTGTGTCCAGTTCTGGGCCTCTCAATTCAGGAAAGACATGGAGGTGCTGGAGTGTGTCCAGAGAAAGGCTGTGGAGATGGGGAGGAGTATAAAGAATAAATCATATGAGATATGTCTGAGGGAGCTGGGCTTGTTAATCCTGGAGAAAAGGAGGCTCAGGGCTGACCTAATCATTCTCTACAACTACCTGAAAGGAGGGTGTAGCCAGGTGGGGATTGGCCTCTTCTCCCAGGCAACAAGTGACAGGACAAGCAGACATTGCCTCAAACTGTGTCAGGACAGGTTCAGGTTATATATCATGTAAATTTCTTTCACTGAAAGGGTGGCTAGGCATTGGAATGGACTAAAAAGGGATTTGGTGGAATCACCATCCTTGGAAGTGTTCAAGAAATACCTGGATGTGGCTCTTAGTGCTATGGCTTAGTTGACAAGGTGGTGTTTAGCCAAAGGTTGGAGGCGATGATATTGGAGGACTTTTCCAACCTTACTGACTCTATGCTCCTATGATTATATGATTCTGGACTTTTAGAAACTGTCGTTTTCCTGTGTTTCAGGATACAGAGCTCCAGAACTCCAGCTCTTAAAAGAGTAGGCACCGCCAGCTGATGGCTTTGTGGATCTCAAGGCACATCTTACTTTCTCGTTCCAGACTTGCCATATTAAGTAAGTAATTTACATAAGGAGCTTTTATTTATTAATTTGTTTTTATCAGCACCTATGTTCCTTCAGTAAGGAACAGATCTTTGTTCATCTTTACTCTGGTGCATATGGATTCAATTATTGAAATAGTCTGCTTCAGGTTGCTGTAAACATTTAAATGACGTACAGACACCTGTATTTAGGACTCCACTTTTCCTATATAGTGAGGTTAGGAGCCTTCAGAAGGTGATTTAGAGCTCTAAAAGCAGCTGTATGTATTTACAAAGGGTGACTATTCCTTCTCCTTGCTCCTGGAGTTAACACAGTGAGGTTCAGATCCTGACAGCATTTTTCTGGGATTGAGACAATGGTAATATTAGAAAAAATGATAATAAATTTAACTGTCATTTGAGTCTTGAATAATTGTGTGTTACAGAAGAAGACCTTAAGAAACAATCTGTGAAATTGAACATTTATTTTGTTGAATTGAACCCTGATGAACTGAAATCCCAATTATCATTTCATTTGTACCCTGAGATTCATTTCTCTGCAGATTTCAAAAGAACAGCACTAGATCAGTACATCTCTCAGCCCAAGCTTACCAGTCATCATCAACACTATCTTTGTATTTGAAAATTAAAAAGTTAATTAAAAAGCAAGGATGGATAAGAATTTGCATTTCTGATCAAAAAAGTTTTAAAAGTTTTCTCTTGCTATCAGACTTAGTAAGAAAAAAAATCAGGTGAAACAATTTTACCTGTTTATTAAGAAGTAGAACTTTCTTAGGGTAGACAACACCTATTTGCCTTTACACAGAGACATTATTGTCTGTATTTTTCTTTAAGCTCAGAAAGCCATCATCAATAGCTCCTTTTCCAGGTTGTCTAATTCTGAGATTACAGGTGAATAAAAATGCGAACAAAGGAGCTTTTTGCGCTGACGCAGACCATGTTTTGAAAGGATCCCCAAAGGCAGTCAAGTGGTACCATCAAAGCACAAGAAAGTGAAGTGACCTGCTGAGAGTAACACAGTAGGCTCAAAATGTGGACAGAAACACTGTCTTTTCAACATGACTTTTTAATTTTGTTTTTGATAAAGACACATCCTCTATGTTGTCATAGATACCCTAATCAAATCTAGTCAAACTCGAAAATGTTCCTGAAAACAATCATTCACTGCAGTGCCAAGACATAAGCAGACTCCGGCAAAACAAGAATACGTGTGCTTTTTTCTCTTCTGCTTGTCTACTGTAAAGAGGTTGGATCCAGACTGCTTCCCTTTGGTAGGATCTGATGTTGATAGGGATGGAGCTCAGTTCCACCTGTCCCTCAGTCCACTGCCAAGAGGATAGGCTCAGTCACGGTTTGCCTTGTTAGATCCACAGCTGAAAGGGACACAACATCCAAATTCACAGATTCACTGAATATTCTGAGTTGGAAGGGACTCACAAGGATCATCAAGACCAACTCTTAAGTAAATGGTCCATTGTCCTGGAGTGATGTTACAAGGTTTCTTTATTCCTTAGCCATCATCTTAATGCCCAAAGACGCTGTTCCTTTAAGATGGACGCGGGGGGCAGGGCCGGGCTAGAGCCAAGGTTCGGTCGGTTCAGCGGAGCGGCCCAGCGGCTTTGGGGCCTAATGGTCTCGGCGGTGCTCGGGAGGGAGTGTGCTGGGAGCGCTGTGCTGCTGCTTTGGTGGTTTTTTCCTTTGTTCCCGCTAGTTGAAGAAAAGTTTTGTCTTTGGGGGTTTTTTTGGGTGGTTTTTTTTTTTTTTTTTTCCTTCCGTCCCCCTCNCTGTTTTGTTTTTCTGTAAATAAAAAATTGGGGGTTTTTTCCCACTTTCACTTGCTGTCATTAATTTGCCTCATTGGCAGAGGAAAGGGGGAAGCCCATTCCCTTTGGAGGAGGTGCTCATTCCAGAGCGTTTCCTCCTAAATTTGTCTCCAAAACCGAGACATCCATACAGAGATTAAGCCCACAACCTTATGTTATTACTACTCCCATTGACATTTCTGCTCAGCAGGGAGTTCAAGCTGGCCTGTGTCATACCAATTCCAAGCAGAACCATGAAAAAAGAGGTGTTTCAAATGCCTGTGTGTAAAAGTGGCATTGGTCAGAACTGGGGGAAACAGGATTGATAACAGTGAAGCTGATGAAAAATTGCACACATGCAAATCCACCAGTTTTGGAAATTCATGTTCATCATATTCTGAATTATTTTTTATAAATTTGATTAAGTACTCATTTTTATCAGAAACAGTTAAACCTTAGAAATTCACAACATCAGCACTATTTCTCAGAAGAAAAGCATCTGCCACAATCCTGGTTTGACTGTCTACACAGATCGGGGACACTTGAAAAAAGGAGTCCACTTCTCAAAGGAGTCCGCTGTGAAAACAAGGCAAATCTTCCCTTGTTATAACCTTCATCCAGCAATGTAAGTCTTGAGGACTTCCCGAGCTGGAAGAGTAATCTACTTCCTTGAGCCTGACAATTCTAGTACAATGTTCTCGTCAAAAAATGTGCCTAACTGCTTTTTTGAACAGACTAATACATGAGGCTTCCACTGCATCCTGGGTTCACCCGGCCTGTAGAGCTGACTGCATGAACTGTGTAAAGAACTTCCTTCTGTGTAAAAATTTGCATGAATTTTAATTGATAAAAGTTTTTCTGCTACATGAATAGTGAGTAAACATTCTCCTTTCTACATGTCTTTCATGATTTTATGGACATTAATTTGTTTCTCTACACTCATTCCTTTCCCAACATGAAAAGTAATTTTCTATTTAGTCTTTTCTCATAAAAAGTTGGTTTGTACTTTTTTCGACTTCTCTCTACTTTTTCTAGTTCTACTATATAATTTTTCAGGTTAAATAACTCACTGTTTATTTTATTACATTTTTATTTTATTTTATTACAATTTCCAAATTACTCACTGTTTAATATGTAAGAGTTCTGTGTGTCTGTGCAATGGCATGATATTTTTTGCTTTGCTCTTTATTTGTATCCTAATAATTTTTAATATTTATTTTCTTTTTTGGTTATTGCTAAGGAAATTATGTTTTTATGTAATTTTTATAACTCCAGGATTTTTTTTCTTGAATGGAGATGGCTAGTTTATAGCCTATAATTTTTTTCTTATTTACATAACCTTGTATTAATCAGTATGAATTTCATCTGCCGTTTTATTTCTCATTCACAGTGTTGTGACATCCTCCACAAGTCTTCTCAGCTTTCATTTTAAGTAATCTGAATAATTTTAGACCATGATTTCTGTACCAAACACTTTTCCACTGTACTGATAAACATGTTAAATAACAAAGTCTCTGCACTGATCTGCAAGGAACTACTCTGTTAACTCCTTTGCACTGTAAAAAATAAATAGTCATTTCTGCTACTTTTAGATTACTTGGAACCATGAGAGTCCAGATTTTTCTAATCTTTTGTGGGAAGATTTTTTTAGAGTTCAGGGTATGCTAAGAGAATTTGGTTGCTTTTATCTATGTTCACGGACTCCACTAAAGAACTTTCCTGTAAGTTAGTGAGACACAATTTCTCTCTGCAAATTTCATATTTAAAATTTTCAAATTTTATCTAATAATAATAATAATTACATTAATGATATCTTAAAATATAGGTGTCTTAGTCTTAAGAATATCTTAATAATAACACATGACCATTCTTTACTATGGCTTTCCATCAACTTGCTCAGTGCAGAAGACAGATACTGGTTTGCAATCTACCAGGACTTATTTAAAACCTTATATTTAAATAGACATCACGTCTAATACCTTTTTTCCCCCTGATATGAATGGCAGACTCTATACAGTAACTAATTAATAATATGATAATACTATTAAAATTAATATTTGAATCCATTCAGAAATAGAGGATAATGACTTGCTAACCCTAATTTTATTAATTTGTTCCAGTTCCTAAGAGATCATTTTGGCTGTGTGGACAGAGCTTTTCCAAAGCAGAGTCACGCAATCCAAACCTTTCCCTGTTGTTGAAGGGTTTGGATGACCAAGCAGAGAAATTAACTGGCCAGGGCATTAAAAGGGACTACTGAACTGACTCCTCTGGTTGAATAAAAAGTCCAGGTCACAAATTTCATTTCCCCTGAAGGAACTAAGACTTATAGTTTCATAGCTGCACAGTGCATGCAACCTGTGGTTCCACACACACATTCCCTGTATGAATTAGGCTGGTGCAGCTGGTTACAGCTCAAAAAGGCAGTGAGGTGCCAGGTTGAAAATGCTTTTCAGGTTAAAAAATGTGCATAATATATACAATGTACACAATTTACACAATGACATTCAAATTTCGAGACAGGAAAAGCTGGTACACAAAAGAGTGGAAAATGAATTGTGGGAAAATATGATTCTGTGTTCTTTTATTGTCTCTTTTTGTGTGTAGTGTTAAAAGTTCCAGCCTGTTTTGGTTTTTTTTTAATGACACCAAAATCTGGATAATACACTAATCAGCTCATCTTCAGCTTTCCCTTTTTCATCTCTTAAGGTTAGGCTAAACTTAGCCATAAATGTGAATGTGAGGTTTGAAACCTGATTTATTTTAATTTCTTGCATTAAGGTTCTGTGCATATATAGCCAGAATAAAAGTTAAATTCAACCTTTGCAAAAAATTATAACTAAAATTAAGGAAGAACATGAGACTCCAAGATTAATGTAACATATCCTTTAAAATAACAAAGTAAATTTCAGCCACATACTACAACATTAGTTTTGCCACTTTTATTAGTATAAGTAAGTCAGCATCTTGGATAACATCATAAAGTTTTCCCAACAATTTGCAATTGTTGAAATTTATAGTATCAACAGCACCAGAAATTCCCCTGGTGTAATATACTGCAATAAAAATAACAACACAACAAAAATATTTGGGCTTAACTACAGTTATTTTTTTATGTCACTAAGTATCATACTCAAAGCATTCATAGAACTTTATCTTACCAAGTACTATTACTTCTCTTAATGATGCTCCTGCCACCACATGATTGGAAAAAAGATGGCAGAAGAGGCACCTGATCAGCCTTGGACACACTCTTCTAAGCCCTGAAAATTTTTTGAAGTGAGAGAAGAGCTGATCATAACTTCTCCTTCACTAGCAGGGCATGACGTGGAGCAGACGAGACATGCTTTCCCTCTGATTTCCTGGGGATGCTACAAAGGTATTGTAAGAGATGCAGTGGCTCATAGGATAGGCCTGGCACTGCATCTAGGAGCCTGCTGCGTCCATGAGAAAATAAGTATGGGAGACCTGTGTCCCACAAAGCTGCCCTGAGATTTCAGTGGTGACACCAGAAAGTCTTCCAAACCAGAAGAAAAGCTGGAATTTCAACGTATAAAATATTGAGCTAGTTTCTTTATCTTCACCTGCCAATTTTACGCTGGCATGTTCAGCTCTTAATTTTAAAGGAGTTACAAATTATTTAGACCCTTTGGAGACCTTATGTGATGAGCAGAATAAATCCAGGCATATCTATTGTTTAGTTGCATCTTACTGAATGAAATACAGTCTCTGTTCATGAAGTAAATGTGGCAGTAAATCAATTCCATTCCAACAAAACCCTTTTTTAAAAATTCCTTAAGGGTTTTTGAATTATTTTTTAACATCTGGCCTATCTTACATCTGCTTCACCAGTGTAATGGTCTCAGTTTCAAAAGAAAAGAAATTTCACTGAGATTCACTGGAAGATGACAGATGAATTCTCTCTTACTGCCCGAGATATGAAATTGCAGGTGACACCTGATCTATGATAATAAAAGAGCACCCATAAGGCAATCGGCCCCTGGCCTTTGCTTCAGTGACGTCGTGAGAACACAGGTGGCTTACCTGGGCATCCCGGCGCTGCAGAGCAAAATGGTCTGCATTGTTAGCAGCTTACTGAGGGAACTTTTATCTGCCCATCTGTGTGGTCTCTGTTGTGATAATTTTGGAGAGAAGCCATCTTCTCTGTTCTGAGAGTTAGGAGCAATTGGCTGCAGGGCTGTTTATCCTGTGCTCTCTTGTAAAGGCCGTCTTTTGGAGCTTGCAATTGTCATCAATACTGGAACATGTCCTGAACAGTGATTAAGAGGCTGAAGTGGAGAAAATTAATTCCTCTGCACTGTTCAGCTCTCAAATACAGGTCAAGCCAGTCAAACTAAAGTTTTAGCATTTTAAAAACACCAGAAGTCCTTTTTCTCAACCAGTACTATGTGTATCATATTTGGTGGTTTGAAGGAGTAACTAATTTTTAATATACTGCTAGACTTTTACAGAGATATCAGCTCAGGTTTAAAATCACAGAATCACAGAACATGCTGAGTGGGAAGGGACCCACAAGGATCATTGAGTCCAGGTCCTGGCCCTCCACAGGACCATCCCCAAGAGTCACACCATGTGCCCAAGTGTATTTCCCAAATGCTTCTTGAATTCTGTCAGGCTTGGTACTGTGACTGCTTCCCTGGGGGGTCTGTTGCAGTGTCCAACCACGCTCTTGGGGAAGAACCTTTATCTAATATCCAAGCTAAACCTCTCCTGACACAATTTCAGTCCATTCCCTTGGGTCCTGTCACGGATCACCACAGAGAAGAGATCGGTGTCTGCCCCTTCTCTTCCCCTCATGAGGAATTCGTAAACTGTGATGAGGTCTCTCCTCAGTCTCCTCCATTCTGAACAGACCAAGTGACCTCAGCCACTCCTCATATGGCTTCCCCTCAAGGCCCTTCAACATCTTTGTTGCCCTCCCTTGGGTGCTCTCTAATAGTTTAATACCTTTCTCATTTTGTGGCACCCAAAACTGCCCCCAACACTCGAGGTGAGGCCGCCCCAGTGCAGAGCAGAGGGGACAATCCCTCCCTTGCCTGGCTGGCCATGCTGTGCCTGATGCCTCCCAGGACATGGTTGGCCCTCCTGGCTGCCAGGGCAATGCTGGCTCATGTTCAACTTGCCATTAACCATGATTTGTGTTGGAAGACTGTTATTTATCCCAGGAGTCAAGAAGATTTTATAGAAGTATAATATCTCCTCTGGAACATTCCTAATAACAAGGTGTTTGTGGTTTGCAGTCATCTTTTCAATAATTCCTGGAAGTGTCCATAATAAAACCCAAATCCTAAATCAGTCTTTCCCTGAAATCATGAGGCACTGAATTCCACTGAGAAACCTGCAGAGTCTTTGTGGCTTTTGGTTATGACCAAAAAGTTTCAGCTCTTAATGAAATCATATTGCAGGATAGTGCAGAGATATTAAATTCACCGAGGTGCCAAATTTTCAAGGCTGCACCCCCAAAGTGTCCTTTTGCCTCAGACACATTTTATGAATAAAGCCCCAGCTGAAAAACAGCAAGCCATTGTCATGAACACAACTAAGCCGCTCTCATCTCTGTGAAGGGATTAGTGGAATTGCTTTGATTACTCAGACTGAGGAAAAGGTGGGACCACGATCGGGATTGTGCTGCTAGCCCACCTTTCACGACATCTTCAAAGAAACCAGAATAGCATGTCCTTTACTTAATGTAGAATACACAATACTGCTGTGATGGACTAAAACAGGCTGTGTAAAATGAGTTTTGCAGCTAGTGTAAGCAAAGGTGCCTTTCTGATGGGATGCATGCTCTGTGAAATGAGCCTGCTTGTAACACAATGGCACATAAAGAGCTCACAAAAAGAGCAGTAATCAACTGACAGCTGTGCCTCTGGTATAGACATGGTTAAACATGTCACCAAGAGGGGTCTGAAGGGTGACAGTAGCACAGCTTTGTGGCAGTCCCAGTAAGAATGTGTTGTCCAGTCACCCAAGATGGCAAATCATGACCTCATTTGCTGGCAATGGAAAGGCCTGTACATCAGGAGTTAGGGAGGAGTCACTCTGGAAAATACACCCAGGGGGAAAATGCATTAGCAAAATCATCAGTCTGAATAAAAGGAAATAGCAAAGCTCAACGCTATGTGTGGATCAGTTCAGCAAACAGACACTATTGCTCAATGCAAAGTACAGAGTGAGACTGTTCCTAACTTCATCCCTTTCCAAAAGCTAATACCTCATTTTATTCATCTTATTTCATTAACAAGGACTTGTTAGCTTTCTCCTTTCAAACTATTGGGTTTTATATGCTTCTGTTGGAGAATGATATTTTTCCTTTAGCCCTCTTCTTGGTTAAAACTGCCTGCAATTCACACTTACAGCTTCAATATATAGAATATACCTTTATGAGTGTGCATCTACCATTTTGACTGTCCCTAAGATTGGTTGCTATAAAATACAACTAGAAACCATTCTCTTCCTTTGCTCTAACACCTTGATGATCATCGTCTATTTTTTCCACTGTTGTCTTGCTTTTACATCTCACTGAGATCAAACTTCTTATTCTATCTCTCAGAAACACATCTTTTTTTAAAACAGATTCCTTTCTCCCACCCACATTCTGGCAGCCTTTGGGCTGAACACAGTTTTCCCATTCACAAAAGTCTTGATGCTTAGAAACATTCATGTTTTACATCCAAGCCCATCAAACAGGCCAGCCAGACAGCCCTGTATCCTTCTCAAAATGGGCAGTGGATGAGTGATTCATGAGGTTTCTGGTGATATGGAGGAATTTGATTTTGTGATGACATTAGCTTGCTCTTTGATGATTCCTGGATGAATCCCATGAGGCCCCATAGATTTGTTGGGATCCAGCTGGAGCAGCAGATCCTGCACATTTCAGGTAGACCGGGAGTTGATCATTCTCACAGACATGGTCCTGCAGCTCAGGAGGTCCATCCTTCATGTTGAAAACAGAGGCAGAGAATGTGTTAAACACCTTTGCCTCAGCTCTGTTCCTGTGTATGAGGTGACCATCCTCATCCTATAATGGGCTGTTGTTACTTTTAATTATGCTTTCCCTATGGAAACTTCTCCTCTTCATTCTCGGCTTCCTTCAGTAAGCTTTTTGCTTTTCCAACTTCCAGCAGTAGTTACTTACTAACCTTGTGCTGTTGCTCTGTTCACAGAGCACTGGGAAGATCTGCAGTCTCATTCGGGAAAGTTGCCGTAGTCCACACTCAGAAGATCCAGGGTCCTGCTGTTTTTGTTACAGCTAGAGATAGGAGAGGGGAGAAAGCAGAGTAGATGGAAGAAGCATCTCAAAGGTCAGAGCCAGTACACAGAGCATGAGCTACCTGTTCTGTCATTCTCTTCCTTTTGGCGACCTCTCAATAGTAGCTTTATCTTTCTGGCTATGGGAAGCCTTATTAAGAATGTGTTTGGAGTAGTATTTACAGTCTTTCTTACCAAGAATCAGGCAAAATTTTCTGCTTCCAAAGTGTATGTAAGACTTTGAAAGCCATAGTACGGGGCTGTTAAGTACAAAAATATGCCTACCTTTTTATTGGTGCTGTTTCAGATTTTCAGCCTGAATTCACCAGTGTGAGCATGTTTGATTGTGTCATGATAATCAGGTTTTGACCAATTCCTGTCTTCAAAATATTGAAACACTAATATTTTAACAAAAATATATCTTTTGAATGATTTACTTATGTGTTATTTCTCTGGTTCCCTGAAGAGTAGGAAAAATGTTGTTTGTGTAAGTTCTAACCCACTACAGAAAATACTATTTCCATAAATACTTGCACAAAATAAAAAATGATTTGGGGATGTTTTCCTAACAGGGTTTTTCTTCCCGTATACTTTCTGGAAGTGTCTTTTTATTGCCATGAACATCTCATAAAACATATTTTAGTGTTGCATGCTCAACAATTGCAGGTATTTATTTTCCAGGAGCTTTCACATCAGAGGCTCTGTATCTACAATTTCACACATCCAACTAGAGAGTAAGAAACAATTATATGAGTCTCCAGTGACCCATTGTAGCTAAGAAAACAACTGAAATGAGAAATTATGGAGAAACAAAAATTCACAAAAAAATGAGTGAACACTTTCAAACACAGGTTTAAAGAAGATATTTTCAACAAGCAAGTGAAGAGGCAAAAATATTTTAAAATTGATAAATAATAAAAATTATTCATTATTTATTGAAGGGATTTTTTTACATGGTCTAAGGAGTTATAGTAGATATGATTTTCAAGAGGTTTTGCTTAGAGAGATTGTCTTTGACAATGCTAGACAATTCAATTTGTGAGTTTTTATTAACCTTAAAGGGAACAGATTCTTTGTCATGAAGTATACATAAATGGAATCAGACCCATATCCTGGATTGTAACCTTATTATCCCCAACAGTTTTAGCTGTGATACTAATTTTCCCATTTTTTTCCTATCTGAAAGAGTAGTCTTGGTTATTATAATTTTTGTTTAGGGCCCAAACTGTAAAGAAACAGTTATGATGTTTGTATACCAACATCTGAGTGTGCAAAGACTACTCTGCACATGCAAATTTTTTGGACGAGGCGTTTCTGAGGAACTGTTGTTTTATGCAATAGGATCTAGTCATATGTGTCTCCAAGTTTTTCATTTAATTCAGCATTACACTATCAAAGTGGCAGTGGACTATCTCAATCACTGCAGATTTTTTGGTCCTTGCTGTATAGGTAGCACATGAAAATGGTTTTGCCTGATAAAGCAGAAAGGTATCACTGAATGCTGGAGCTCCTCAGCCTGTGCCTTAATCACAAAGCTGCTCACTTTATGGGAAAATTTTTATATTATGACATAGGTCCATAGTAGAAGATCATGTCTGAGCTTATGAATGAAATGTTAACTTTTCTAACTAATCTACTTATTCACTGTATGTTCAATCTTGCATTCACTGTCCTCTGAGGTACTTGATAGACTAAGTCCGGATTGCAGGACAGAGAATTGTCCGTGGGGATCACTATGACTAAGCTGAAAGCTCTTATATTTTTAAAGGGTTTATGCTGTTGCAATATTTCTCCAACTTGTTTATATTCTGCCTGTTTCTGGGGATAGGACTGGTAGTACTGCTTGTTTTGAATCTTGCGTGATGCTTCCCATTTTAAGATTCTGTCTTCACTTTCTGACACATTTCTCAGACTTTAAACTTGGGTTTTGAAATGTAAGTTTTCCTGTTGTGTGGCTCTCTCATACTGAATAAACTTAGGAAATATGAGCCAAAAGGGATTCCACTGTATCAGAGAAAGCACATGGTATCTCTTCAAGGGCTCCCAAGCCCCATTAAATTGTTCTAGTGACCTTTCCTTAAAAGACATAGTGCCCCTGTCCTTGAAATGAGTCTTTCTGTCTTGCCTAAATCAATTGCCAAATTAATTTGGATCAGATCACAGGACCTTGAGAGATGCAGTTTTACAGCTGGAGCCAGAAGCGATGCCTGGGCTGCAGGCTCAGGAGTCCAGTGTGTCCTGTGTGCTCAGCAAGAGGAGCTGGACTGTCTGTCCCACAAGACCTTGGTTTCTACACATACTCTGCGTGGACACAGGCTTTATATACAGGAGGCATGAGCTGAAATTACAGACATTGCAAATAACATCCCAGCTGCATGTAGGAAGCAAGCTGAGCTTTGAAGAAAGTGTGGTCTGAGGTGAAGGATGCTGAAAAACAATCCTGGATGGGTACCAGAGAACAGTAACACATATTTGTGTCAATCTTTTCATGCCTGTTGCAAATATTTCCCTTCTGCAACACGAGCATAAATAATGCTTCTTCTCAGAAAAGCAATCTGAAAACCTCATGATGTTGTCACTGCTTATGAAACTGTAGTACCAAGCACCCTAGCAAAGCTCATGAAGGAATATGGAATTCTAAGAAACGAGGCAGCCCTTCACCAGTGAAGAAACAGCAAAGTGGATAGCTGCTCACCAAATATGCAGTGGATAAAGCAGAAGACATATAATCAAAATATCTTTTCAAAAACGATATGAATTGTGGTGAAAGAGGCAATGTTAATATTTTATTAGTTTCTGCTAAGGGTCAATGTGCCACCTGAGTACATTTGTATTAATAATTACCCTTATTAATTTACCCATTAACTTATTTACTCATAGAGTAAGATTACTCTGAGCATTGTATATAATTTCATATTAGTTAGATTTGCTTTTTTCTCTATTTATTTGTGACAAATATTTGTTTCCTTATATCACCACTTTCCTCTTGAAACAGCTATGGACAATAGTTCTGAGTTAGTTCTACTAGACTAATTCTCTACATCACTATGAGTAACTTTGATTATATTTCACATAAAAACTGCAAAATATTTGATGCCACAGTCGTACAATATTCAGCTGGGATTCACTCACTAAGGTACATCCATCATCCATTGAGCCAGCTAGTTCTTTCTCTCCCCATTTTCAAGTTGCAAAGTCTTTTTTCTAGAAAATTCTTGCCTTTCAAATTACTGGTTAATACTGTAGCAGCAAAGATAAACTTAATAAAATAGATTAAATATGAAAAATGTAATTATGTTTTAAATTAAATGTAAATGTTTAAAAATATAAAACTTTGTAAATGTGTTTTTGCATTTTGTACTGAAACCTCCCATATATATGTATAGAGCAATTGCCCACACATAAAACTGTCTCACAAATTTCAAAGTAATAGTTTGTGTAATTATATTGAATCAGAGGGGTCCTGTTACTTTGTTCATAGCTGGGAAAAAAAGCTTATGTAATACTGAAATGAAATGTTATTACAGTCTCACTTACTCATTCTTGGAATTGGCTTAGTGATTACTTCAACATCGACATCAGTGAAAAACATTTGACATCTGGCCTAGAAAATCAGACAGCAGACCACAGAGACTTTGATTAAAAAACTCCATGTAATTTTCTCCAATCAGTAAGCTGGCCTATTCTTTTATTAGAATGAAGGCTTCTCTCATCACCTGCAAATTTCTAGGAAGACCTCAGAAAAAAAAGGGAAAAAAGCAGTTCTACCACTTTTATAATAAATTTCCATTCCAACAAGCAATTGCACAGACTGAAGAGGAGCATTGGTTCCACTGACAAATCGTTCTCCTCTGTTTGTAAAGGGTCAAACATCTGATTTCCACAAGTATTTTTGCTATTTATTCTTTTATCAGCGTTTACTATTTCATCCTTCTCTGTTTAATGATTCCTCAGGGCTTTTACACAAGATGCAAACCCATTTTCTGGAAAAATACATCAAAATGTACCAGCTTTTTCATGTTCTCTGTATGTCACTGAATAATCCAGGCTAGGAATGATATAGGCCACTTATGATCACGTTTTCATGTTTTTCAAGGTATGGTACCCTTCTCCAGAGCACAACCACTCTATCATGAGAAAGAATGAACCATTAGCCCAGTATTACAGCACACATTCAGAAATGAGCTGCACTGCAGTATCATCATGAATTAGCGTCTCAGGCTGAGACTTCAACTCACGACATGAGAGCAAGGCATCAATGAACTCATGCAAGAAACACTGCAGTAATGAACCCCCCACACTGTCTTTCCTCTGTGAATCAATTTTCCTCAACGAAACTGGAAAATTAACTTATTTTCAACAAGCTAATTTCCATGTATCTGTTTTCAGCTCCAAGAGTGTTGCTGAAGTCCTTTCAAATGCAGAATGTTTTTCGGAGGTAAGCAAACCCCTTCCGCCTTTGTTTTGGTGAGAACAAAGTCCTTGCTACTATAATGCTACAGTAGGCTTGCTTACCTCTGAAAAACAATGAGGTGTGCTGTAAAATACGATGCTACTATCAAAACATTTATAATCAAATCCCAATAAAGTTACAAATTTGGAATAGAAAGAAATTATTGTATTTCCTTAAACTGAATGTCACAGTGTAATCCTTATAAAAGGTAGTGATCAAAAAAGTCTGGGGAGAAAAACTGTAGCAAGGAGACAGAGTAAGCTGGCTCCTGGAAACAGAACAAGAAATCTGTCTACGGTTGTAAACTGAGGACTGTATTTAATGATGTGCCTTACAGATCCTGATCATAATCAATCATGTTCCAATGCAGATGAGTTTCTCTTGCTCCTGTTGGGTTTTGTTAGAAGCAATCATGTTAGTTCGTCCTGTTTAACACAGTCCTTTAATTATACAACATGTTGATACCTCCAGCTATTTGCAGTCATATTAAAGGAATAAAAATTTCCTTTATGAAGATGTGCCTAATGGCCCAAACACAACACTTCAAAACATATAACACTCAGAAAAAAAAGGGATAGAGCTTTCTTCCCTATATATAGGGAAAGAACAACCTGCTTGCCATCAGAGCACAAATGCTGATCATTGCATCCTGGCTGTATTCTGTGATTCCTTCTTTAACTTCAACTACTAATTGTAAAACACCATGCTTAATTTTCCACTAAAGCATTAGCATCTGACTATGAGTTTCACAGTATAGAAAACCTATTTTTATGATAGATATAACTAAATCTTATTGAGAAAGATATTGGATAGGATCTATTGCCCTGTTATCCAAAGTCTTGCTACTCTGTTTTACATTCTCAAAATGTTTTGTATTCATGTTACACTCCATTCCACAGCAGTCATTCTTTTTAACAGTTAAAGCACTGTAGTCTCTCTACTAGAGGCTAGGTCAGTTATTCCTTTTGTAATAGTAGCAAGACAGAATAAATCCAGAATGCTATGTTCTCCTGTCTGTGTTAGGGCAAATGGGGACAGAATGGCACACGATGGAAGGTTTTCTCATGTGACCTGGGGAAGAAGTGGGATACACACGGGGCTATGATGAGCTGTATCTTGTTTTTGCTTTGTTCTGCTGCATGGCTGCATTCCCACAGTAAACTATTACAGAACTGGACATTAATAACTTTACTCTCACTAATTGGTTATGGACTTTATGGTACCAATCAATAAACTAATTAAGCTGGGTCAGTTGGTCTCCTGAGCCCTTCTTAAGAACAACAAATAGACAATTGTCAAACCCGTGGGTCACAGACACCGCCAGAAGGAAGTGAGTGATGTACCTGGAGGATGTGGGCAAATGCAGCTGCCTGTGAGCCTGGGAGCGGGGGCACCAAGGCCTGTTGGGGAGCTGCTGCTGCTGGGAGCAGCAGGCGGAGAGGAGGCAAGGACACCTATAGAAATACTTGAAGAATGGCCATAAGGGAAGCCCAGAGAAAAGGCTTTCTGAGAAGGGCATCAGCTGGAACGACCTCAGAAATTTCTTCCCCTTGTGCTTCAAGCATTTAAAGTTTCTTTTCAAAAAATATATAGAGTAGCATTAAAACCAAATCTGCCTCTGTCATTCACTTTACCCTCCAAACAGATCTAGCTTATAATATTTCAGCATTTGTCTTAAGGGATTGGGTAAAAAAAGCAACAGAAGTGGTTTTCATTCTTTTCTCTTGAGCATATGCTACCATTCCTGCCTCTGCAAACGCTGAATTTTATTTGCTTCTGCCTGAAACTTCAACCACAGCCATTTGTTTTTCTCCCCATGAGCACATTACAGAAATTTACTTTAAGTTGATTGACCCTGACAAAGCATAATAAACACGATCCTTTATGTTATATCTGCTTAACGCAACTAATCTGATAAAGGCTTAAATAAAAGAAATTATACAGTCATATCGTCTATGACTGTAGTGAATTGGAGTAAGTGATCCTGGGTACTTCTTTCAGAACTGTCCGAGTATAATTCTATTTCAAGTTATCTGAATATGAATTAAGTGACACCAAATATATTTTGTCTTCAAAATAAGTAACATTCGTTTACTGAACTCTGCATGGTATTGCCAAGGACGTAATTCTTCATGTAATTGCAGTAAATGCTTGGCACACTGAGCTTCTGAGCTAAGCAAGTGACATATAAAGACTAAACTGAGAGAGGTCTCTCCTGTTCCATAATTCCACACACTGGTACATAGTATCAAGCAACACAATGTTACTTTTCTTTTTATAATTCTTTTTGAGTAATTCCATCACAAACAAGTGATATCTCATCACAAAGGACTTGGGCTTTTATTATTTGTTTCATATGAATCCTTGAGTATGGCTTGCCTGAACATCTGTTGTTTTGTACTGTCATGAGAGGGGGAAAATCCCACGTCCAGTAACATTTTATATAGCATAAAAGGTCTGTTTAACTCATTTGTTTTAAGCAATACAGTGATTTGGTTAGGTGTTATTTAGCTTCTCCCTCAGAATAAAATTAACCCTTCTGTTAACAAAATAGTCATCATATTTTTGCAGTTTTTCCTTTTCTACAGCACCATACAAGTAAGTGATTTTTCTTTTAGCTTTGGATGTAATTAAAGAAAACTAAAAATTCACTTTGGTGAACCTGAACTATTTTTTTCTTACTTCAACCATTTTTATGTTATTTTCAGGTGTAATGAATTTTTTCTTTAACTTACACTTAAAGTATTTTGTTATGACACAGTTTCAACCACATACATTTTGTACTGATACTAAATTTGATTTAAATTTGAAACAAAATCCTACTTTATAGCAAAATTGATTTAAGAAACAATGAAGTATTTAATTTAAATGAATATATTATTTTTCTAAATCTCACTCAAAATTCTGGCCCTAAGCTCCATGGTTTTTTTTCTGATTATGGGTCTTTTCTTCATACTTTAAATTTCTAGTCTTTAACTTGACAAAGGTAGTGTGCTAATATAGAGACAATACCACTAGGATGTCTCCTACCTTTTCTTCATTTTCATCTGTGAGATAGAGGGAAGTCTGTTGTCTGAAAGAGTAGATGTATTGTGGAGACTAAGGGTGGCTCTATTTGAAAACGATATATTGGAATGTTTGCTAAGAATGGGTTTGGTACATATTTCTAATGCTGTGGATAGTGTTTCATCATGAATCCTTTTTGGAGGGTTTATCTGTGAAAATTTCATAATCTGTCTCTAAGGGGATTGAATATACAAATGCATTAATTCTTTGTTTGAGTATCTTATGACCATCCTAAATATGGGATTCTGCAGAAGGGTCCTGCCTAATCATGTGTTTACAAAGTTTATGTTTGTTTGCATACTGTATGGTTGCCAAAATGTCTGGATTTGGGACTGTAAATGCACAGCTGAGATGAGCTGTGCTATTTTCTGTTGAGTAAAGATGCTCTATGGTTTGCTGTTCCTACAAAAGTTTCTCTCAAGATCGTATTTTAAAGGTTATTGTAAGATTTTCTCAAGAAAAATGAATAAAAATACTTCTCATTGCAATGAAAAGGTTTTCTCATTATAACATTTTCAAACCTTTGGAATTATCTTAAGAGCAACCTTGACTGCATGGCTTAAGTGCCCACTAATTTCTTTGCTTATTTTGGATGTTTTTTATGATAGCTATATTCTTGGAAAGTATTTTCCATATTTAGTTATTCATATGTATCCCAAAACTAAGAACATGTACAGGAAAAAAATTTGCAGATGTGAAGTAATCTTGATCTTACAGAAGTAAAGTTTGATGTTTATTACACTAAAAGAATTTGGCACAACAAGGCATTGTTGTAGGGGCATTGAGTAATATGACGATAAACGGAAATAAGAAATGAAGGGATGCATTTTGCTGTAGAGTTACGCAGTTTTCAGCTCAGAGACAACAGGCTGACTTTCTTTGCCTTTATTTATCATATAATCCAAGAATATTAAAACACTACATGATCTCCTCCTCTCCTGATGTCAGCTTGCACCTCTATTTAAATTTAGCTGGCATTTATGCAACTTTCAGGTTACAGTGTAAACAATTCTAGGAAATCCCACCACATGACTCTGTAAGAAAATAAAAGCAATTTTCATGTATGAGAAATTACTTCAATTAACAGATTTTTTCTTTCAACTCTGACATCACTGTGAATTCTGTTTACATGGCAAAAATAATTTCAGATAATATTTAGCAGACATTCCTTCTAATTGTAAGCTCTTAGCTACTCTGCATTGTGCATAGTAATTCTCACACAAAATATTCATAGAATATCCTGAGCTGGAAGGCACCCACGGGATCGTCGAAGTCCGGCTCCTGGCCCTGCACAGGACAGCCCCAAGAATCACACCATGTGTCTGAGAGCATTGTCTAAACACTGCTTGAACTCAGGCTTAGTGCTGTGACCACTTCCCTGGGGAGCTGTTCCAGTGCCCAGCCACCCTCTGGGTGAAGAACGTTTTTCTGATATCCAACCTAAACCTCGTCCGACACAACTGCAGTCCATTCCCTTGGGTCCTTTCACTGGGCATCAGAAAGAAGAGATCAGAACCTGCTTGTAAATATCCTACTCATGAGGAATCTCTGGACTGAGAAGACTCTCAGTCTCTTCCAGGCTGAATAAACCAGGTGACATCAGCCACACCTCATATCTTCACCAACTTTGTTGCCCTCCTTTGGACTGTCTTTAATAGCTCAACATTCTTCTTATATTGTGGTGCCCAAAACTGCCCCCAGCACTCGAGGTGAGGCCACCCCAGTGCAGAGCAGACCGGGACAATCCCTTCCCTTGCCCAGCTGGGGATGTTGTGCCTGATGCCCCCCAGGGCACGCTTGGCCCTCCTGGCTGCCAGGGCACTGCTGACACATACTCAGCTTTCCATTGACCAGGGTCCCCAGGCCCCTTTCCATGATGCTTTCCATGATACCTCTCCAAGGTCCGTACATCCAGTCTGTCCGTACATCCAGGGTTGCCCCATCCCAGGAGCATAATCCAACACTTGTATTTGTTAAACTTCATACAGCTGGTGTTTGCCCAGCCTTCTTATTTTTCTAGGTCTCTCTATAGGACCTATTATAATGTAGGGTCTATATTATCTCTGTAGGGCATGTATTATAGAGTACAAATTTTTCAACATCCACCTAACACTGCCCATAAGTTCGTCCAGCAACCAATGTCTTCAAGATCATGTTGCTGCAGGAGTTTTTACTGGTTCTTCAAATTACTGTTTGCACCCTCTATTGTACTTGCTTAATGGTCTGTCACATTTTTTTCTTGTTTGTACAGTTATGGTACTTTTGTGTAGTGGTTTAGAGGAGTTTCTACCAACACAAGTGTAGGGGAATTATTTTAAATCACATACCTAAGAATCTTTTAACTAAAAGCTCATCCCTCCATTAGCATTCTGATCCAGTGAATCTGTAGCAGTTAGAGGAAGAATGCCACCCACTGAATTATCAATACCAATTCTGTTCAAATCCCATGTTTTTCTTATAGATTCCTTAACTTGACACTGATAAAGCCCAATACTAGATGGTTCTGATACCTGGGAAGACCACAAGCCAACAAAGTATGATTTCACAATTCATATAATGGGCAACTGAGTTTTTAGGCTGTTGAAATGAAATATAAAAAAGAAGCATTAATACATTTTGCAATACATTGTATTTGAAGAAGGATGCAGCAAGTAGACTTTTAGGAATTTTATGAGATGAAAAATGCTGAGAATTAAAGTAGCATCAACAAAGACTTTTTTAAGTTTTGGAAGGGAGATACTGATGGATCATAGACCACAATACTGTTAAATCTCTAAATCCTGAGGCAAGCATAATTTATTTTGAAGTAGACCTGTAAACTGAGCAGGTTTGATCTTGAAACTACTGAAATAAAATAGTATGCAAAAATGTGGGGCAGTGCTATTTTGACCCATTTTATTTTGCTTTCAAGAATGTGCATCCCTCAGGGGACAATAAGGCCATGAGGAACCTTCTTATGATGTTTTTTTTCTGATGACAATCCCAGTTCTGTTATTCTGTTATGCCACCCAGCCTTACGCAATAGTCACATTACAGCCATCCACATTCATATGATTTTTAAAAAAACAGGTTATTGCTTATAAGGTCAGGCGAGCATTTTGAGTGTAACTGTAAATGACCTTTGCTATACTTGATAGTATTTTTTTATACAGCGATGACACTCAAAGGAAGAAACAGTGGAAATCAGTGCAGCTTTCAAATTAAGTAGATAATGGCATTAACATCTGCTGTGTAAAACAAAGAGAGCACAACTCCCAGTCTCAATTTTTTTGAAATTAGGTCACATCATAGGAGAATGAAAACCCTCTTCAAAATGATACATCTGAATGTAACAGTACGTTTTCATATCCTATAGTCATTCAAGATAATTTAGAATAAGTAGAACTTTATTTGTCATTTAAATATGCACATTAGCACTGAATACCACAAAGAAAGCTGTACTCACATTCCACTCCAGAGCAGAAATATTATCCCATAATTCATGTGGAAATTTGTACCTGAAAAACAACGGCAAGAATCATTGAGTCCATACTGTTGTTTTGTGTGGTTATATTACGCATTAAAATAAATTTCCATTAGTGCATTTTTTTAAATTTATAATTCAACAACAGATATAAATATTTAGATGTTGTGAATAATATAAAACATGGACACAAGCAGTAATAAGAAAATACCTCCTTTTTTAACAAAACTGGAATGCATTCCAAGGGTGCTTAAAATAATCAATCATCCAAACAAGAAGATGTGCTTGGTAGGGTACTGGGTCTCACAGGAGAGGGCACGGATCTGTTAAGCCACAAATGATGATAAGTAAAAGAGAGGAAAATTGGCTGGCAACAACTAACATATTGATACTGAGGAAATATTTCCTGGGCACGAACAGGAAGGGACAGAGGGCTATGGAACCTGCCTTCACCATCACCCTGTGCAGCAGGGGCGGGGAGGTACCTCAGAAGGGGCAGCAGGACCATGTGCTGCTGCTCTGTTGTGGCTGGCAGGTGCAAGCCCCCTTAATCTCTCTTGCTAGGTGAGCTTGTGATGACAGTCCAGCACCTTTCAAAGCTGCAAGTACTCAACAATATGCTCAGATAATATTTTAATGACTTAAAAAAACTTTTAGAAACAGCCTGGTCTGAAGAAATGTCTATGGCCAGACAGTAAGGGTTGTCAACCTTAGAAGTCATTTGATGTTAATTCATTAAAGTAACAAACATTCCCGTGGAATTTGTATTATTTCCTGTAAGGAGATCTGCAAAGAAAATCATAGCATGATTAACATTCCTTTAATTTAATCCAAATTTTGCCATTGATGCAAAACATTTTTCTCTCTGAATTCCCCACCTCTGAAGTGGTGTAAAAACAGCCGCTACTCAGAGGGTTGTTGTGACTACAGATGGTTAAATTATTTCTCATGATTCGACAAAGCAGTCTTTGTTTATCTAGGGCAAGCCATTTGCAAACAGTTCGCACTTCACAAATACATTGTCTGGTCATAATTATTTAATGAGCAGCATCTACAAACAAAGACCAGTGGTGGGGTTGCCTGTAACTGATTTCCTCTGCTCAGGGTTTCCACTGGGTAGCTGGTCATGTTAGCCACACCATTTTGTTTTTGCTCTTTTTAACAACGCGAGTGGTTTGAGGAGGAATTGACACCACTTCAGTAATGACAGTAAGACAGGTATGTTTTCCCATATGATGGATTTTTTTTATTCAAAGATCATTTTATTTTTCAGTTCCTTCTGAGAATACAATCTTGATGGAGATCACTGAGGGTCATCCCAAAAAACCAAGATACTGGACAGAAATAGCAGGAAACAGGCAGGGAACAAGCAAACAGAATTGCTGCTTAGAATCTAAATAGCATTTTTGAGCCTGGTCTCACAGTATTTCCTGAGCTCTCACTGCTACTGTGAGGATTAATAGAACATGTAGAAGATGCATATTAACATTATCTTCTTAATATATCACATTGTTGGGGTTTTTTATACTTGATAATACTTGATTCTTTTCCTAAGCTTATTTGTCACAACATAAAGAAATGCTTTTTATGAATACTATTAGCATGGTCTTTTTGGAGTCCCAGCAAAACAGTGAGCACTGCTGTTTATGATAACATATGATAACTCACAATATTTATTCAGAGTTCAGTCCCTACTACCACCATTTGCAGGCCAATCTCTGTCTTTTGGCCTTAATCCCCTCCCCTGCCACTCTTCATCATGAAAGGAAATGTTAGGAGAAGCAGAGAATGAATTAGAACTTTCAAACTTCCATCAAACAAAAAAGCAACAACCAAAAAACCCCTTCATCCTTCTCTCGTTATGGTTTGTTGAATCTTCTTTTGTCTTGTTGTATAATAGGAATAATGTTCATGGCACTGGAGTATACACACAATAAATAGCTTCTGTGGTTATCAAACACCTCAGCTTCACTTCAGTATTTAATCACCCACAAAAGCCATTTCTTGCCTTGTATACTTCTCTGCCACAAACATTATCCTGTAGCTAACATACACCCTGGAGTGCCAGACCTTCATTTTGCACTCTGAAAACTGAATTGGAAGAATGAAAAACCCAACCCTCGGTTTTTAAAACAACAGTTGAAAAGTTAAAAAGGGGGTAATAGTAATCAAAATCCCCATGCTCCCATTATGTAGGAGAGAGAAAGGGCTGGCTTAAATGGTCTCCCAAAATTACCTGCTGGAAGGATTCCAAGAAAAAAATAGTTATGATAGACATACTCTAGCAAATTATGATAATAACTTGGTTCTGGGAGGAATTAACTTTTCTCCCATGTTAGAAATAACCCTGACAGAGCCAAAAATGTTCTTCATAACACAATTTTGAGAAGCTTCAAACAATAAATATAAATGGCTCTCTCAAGCTGCTTCAACAGACCCTAAATGTTAATGGCTTGAAAGGCATAAAGAAACATAATATAAAATTAGTATTCCCCTAGTTCATCTTCCCTGCCTTTTCCACATCCATTTCTTCACCATTCCTCAGGTTTCTCCTTTAAGCTGTTGACAGCACTGGAGAGCTCCTGAGATCCTTCAAACTGGTAAGCTTCTTTTATTCTTGGGCAGTTCTGTGTTAGCAAACTGTATGCTCCTGGTCAGTCCAGCTGTACTCTTCATGTATCTCACCTATGTCTGATCAACACTATTTGATCAAACTAAGTTACTCCAGTTGCTAGATGGATATCTGTGGCTTCTAAGTACTTAGAAGTGAAAAAAGGAGAGATGGGAGAGAACTGAGCCTGTGGGAAAGCAAGACGATGAATAAAACTTTTTCTATTAATGTCAGAGAAGAATTATTCTGGGAGAGTATTAAGACAAAGAAAATGCTTCTGAAGAGAAAGAGGCAAAAAATGAGGGAAGGGTGGAGGCAGAAAAAAGGAGAATGATAATGGAATCTTTACAGAGAGAAAGTAGTAAAGTAGTTGGTTGACCAGAGAAATTAATGGATCAGCAAAAGGAAGAGAGGTCACGCTATAAAGAGAAAAACAGAAATGACAAAAGAAGAAGGAAAAACTAAACAAGTTCCACAGTGACTGGAAGTAGAACTGAAGTTTAGTAAGAAGGGAAAAGCATTATAATACTGGAAAGAGGGACAAAGAACTGGAAGTGAGTAAGAGAAGGTCAAAAGAGAAAGAAGGGATGAAAGAAAAACGCTAGATAGAGGGAAGAACAAAGCAGCTAATGTTTGGCCAATGGATGTATTTTTCAGTACTTTGGCTGCTGTGAAATTATAAAAGTGAAAACCCACAAAGTGTTGTACATTCTGCTGTATAAGCTAGAGTTGGACGAGAAACACCATGTACATGAAAGCACTGAGAGCTTGCACTGGAGCTTATCTCTTTTCCTACATCCTTTTGATTTACTCTGAATTTGTTAATGTGATTTAAGGGGACGAACTATAAAGTAAAGGTGCAAGATGAGTGAGCCTGCACTGGTGCATGTCAGCAGTTCCCCTGATTCTTTAGAAGGAATTTAAATGGAATAGTTAGTGTCTTTTGCCTGCATGAGAAGGGAGGCTGCTCCAGATCCAAAACATGGCACAGGAAGAACTTTAGAGGCAGACGTTGTTTGAGCTGTTTCTTCTAGAAAAGCAGAGGTTGTTGGAATGTTACTCAAATAAACTTTTCGATTTTCATTTCCAATATCTGTGGTTTCAGGTTTGGTATTAATATGAGGCTCACAAAGAAAGTCTTGTTATAAGAAGGTTGCACATTTACTATGTTAGATAATATGATGCATTGCAGCTTTGCCAGCCTGTCTCCAGAAGACTAGAAGAGAGACAGGTAGCGCAAAGTCAGGAATATGTCAATTCAGATACACTATTGAAAGGTTAATTTTAATTAAAGATATCGGCCAGTGGAGAGAAGGATTTACACCAGGTAGTCACCCTGCCCCTGCTCCCACATAGCACATATCCAGCTACAGGAAACAAGGAAGGAAGTCATCTCAAGGGGGAAGTGAACAGAGAGATTTATTTTCTGCTGTGTTGAACTTTGTCGTGTTAAAGCATCCTGCCATCTAATGGAGTTCCCAGTCCTGATTTGGTCAGTTCTCAGGGGCTCCCTATACAGTGAATAGGAAGGGGTGGATATGAAGAGTCACATTCATGAAAGCAGAATGATGAGCTTTTAAGGAGAGGGTTTTATTTATATTCGTCTCATTCAAGTGTCTAAAAAATCACATTACAGAGTAATTTTCTTGCCTTTATTCATTCACTGGCCCAAATAAATATTGCATTATGTCATATAGATTCATGTGATTGACAGAGGAGGTTCCACTGCAGGTCACCTCACAGCCAAGGGCATTCTCTGGGGAACCAAAAGATGTGACCTAGGGGCCCAACAGGAAGGAAAGATTTAAAGCTGGACATTTCACAATCCAAATTAATAGAAAAGCCACAGGTCTCAGGTAAAAATGTGGATGCAGTCACTCTGCCGTCCTCTTTTTCTGTGTTACCTAAGCCTGATAGACCCAGTCCTACTGGTGGCATAAATAGACGAAGACTAACCTGCGACTATTTAAGGCACAGACAGTGAACCTAGGTGCTTTGGTCTCTCTGGATTTAGGAGTTTCTTGCTTTCTCAAGGTGTCAGGGAAGCTGAGGTACCTACAGGATAAGACAAGGTGATACAGTGTCATTAGATACCAGCCATAAGTACCTAAATGTTGGACTCAGGTGCCAAAGGAGACATTGTGATCTCTAAGTTTCCATTATAAATTGAGCCCCATGTTTCTGTCAGCATCCTTGTTCCTTTCAGAAATGTTCATTTTGATTGGTTTTTTTTTCTTTTGTATAACCTGTTTTACATTCTTTGTTGCTTCCATAAACTTATAAAATTACCCTATTTTATAGAAATGTTAATCTCTTAAGTCAACTAAAAATATTAGCTCTGTTCAATACACTCAGGATGAAACAGCTGTATAAGCTTTAACCCTTTATGCTAGTCTCTGTTTATTATCCTTACTTATTTAACTCACAAGCTGAAATAACTTCCTTGTCCTGAGCCATGCACTTCTGACCCAGCTTTAGTATCTTTCATTTGGCATTCACACTGTTTTTTCAGCACATTATAAGTGGGACTGGAAACACGTCCTCTCATTTACCAGACACTCTGCTGATTTCAGTGACTTATAGCTTAGCCAAATTTCATTCTGTTTGGGATAAAATAATGTTATATGCCTTCTGTCTGACCTAGGCTGGATTCTTGGACAAAATTTCAGCGAGGGTAATTGAGTCCTGTATTGCTCATTCTGAAAAATACTGGTATCACTGCTGTGAATAATGTCACCTTTTCTTTGCACTAAGGCATGGACTATGGCTTGGACTAAGTGACCTTTGTATCCAGCCACAAGCAAGACAAAGCCAGCCTGAATAAGGCTGCCCATTGTCTCAGTTTGATCTGCTGTTGAAAGTCAGGCCACTTAAATGGTAATATATGCCAGTGTAGGTGGTCAAGATGGGGAAGCAGGCCAGCTAATCTTATTTTCTCCCATGGCCTACTCTCCTGCTGGAGTCTTATAGTCACCAGGATAGCAGGGCAAGACTGATGTAGAAATAAGTCCTCTTCCTACAAATGTGTAGCTGGTGTAAATTTGCTGGTCCCAGGTCTGCAACTGAACTGTGCAAAACAATTCTTCTCTAACAAAATTTGTCCTGGTTCTTGCTGTGACATGTATGCACTGCTGCTCAGTGGGATGAAGCCTTCAGGGAGCACAGCAGGGAGGCCACAAGTGGCTACAGGCAGCCTTTCATGTGATCAGCTGAAACGAGAGGAGTCAGGGACTTGAGCACAGACCTCAGAATGAAAAAATGGCACCAAGTGACTCATCAGATGAGGGATAAGAAAAGTCAGATGTCTGTGTGCACAATGGACATGAAATGACACTAGATATTAGGAAGAAATTTTTTAGTGGGAGGGTGGTGAGGCACTGGAACAGGTTGCCCAGAAAAGCTGTGGCTGCCCTGGAAGTATTCAAGGCCAGGTTGGATGGGACTTAAAGCAATCTGGCCTGGCAGGAGGCGTCCCTGGCCAAGGAGGGTGGGTTGGAACTAAGTTTAAGGTCCCTTCCAACCCAAACCATTCTATGATTCTATGACTCAGACAACAGAGAAAAGGGCTGGACTAAAGCAAAATGTATTGCATGAAGTGTCAGGAGTGAGTGATGCTGGACCATTACTTAAACTGGAATTTTCACAAGATTTCAGTAAGTACATTAATATCCTGGGTCCTGATTTCAGACCGGAATATTTGTCTTGTGGAAATGGTAAATCACTATGTCTCACCAAAATGAAAGGGGCTTTTTATGTGTGCAGGGATGCCACAGAGTTATCCCAAGGATTCAAAAAAATCAGATCCTAGGTATATCTGGTTGACAATCAGAGCAAGCTTTCCATTTTCATCAAAACTTGTTTCATCTTTAGCCTGTAAACAATAACAGCACCGTAATTACCTACATGATGAGACTTTTTGAGAAAAAGGAATTGGTAGAGCACTCAGATGCACTGCTGGCAGGGCAGGATTTGTCGGAGGCGCTGCGTGCGTTTGCAGGTATCTCCATCTTACGCCCCTGCAGCAGTTGCATGGCTCTCCCCACTGCTGTTACAGCTACCAATGAGTGCCCGAGAGGAACCCAAAAAATAACTGCCTGCCTTCGGGGAAGGTGTGAAAAGTGTGCTATAAATACAGTCTCACAACATACACTGAGCAATGAGGAGACAACAAATACAGAACAAAAGCTCGTGAAGTGGGGGTTGTCCATCAGGTGCAATGGATGAGAAGGGCTTTGTGCACAGCTAGATGTTAGCCATGCAGTTAAGGGCTGTACCAGAATGAATGCAAGAAATGAGCCAGATCAATGATACCCAAGCAATATTTTCTAGCATTTGAGCAGCTGATTCTGAAAACCTTAATGAAGTTCTTCAAAGCCTTTCTTTGTGTGTATGTGCATGTATTTATGAAATTAAGTACTTCACTCGGTCATTTTTATAAGCTACTTTTGTTCCTTACTTTTTGTATATATTCATTAATCTTCATTTTTATTTAAAATTAAATGAAAAAATATTCTGATATCAATGATAATGGTACTTTATTAAAGACTATTTTCTAAAGATGACACCTGATATTTATAGTGTCTGCATTCATTGTGGTGGCATCATAATACTGTAATTATTTGATATAATAAAAGGTATTATTTCTCTGTGTAAATCTCACCCCAATCCAAGTAACCAATTTGGCTCATTGATTCTTCCTACCAGGAGTATCCATCCACCAATGATTTCCTGTAAATCTAAACCATGATAACAGGGAGAACAGGCCATGTTCATTGTTTGTTACCTTCATCAAAGGCAATGTATCAAGGATACATTTGACCTTATTATCTTTAACTCGGTGTTAAATTTATAATAACGTTCATGAAGATGTTTAAGTCCTACACATGACACAAGACCCAGATTAAAACCATTAGTGAACAAAATCAGCATATTATTATTTTAGGAGTTCAGACTGTTGCAGAAAGCTTACAAAATCAGCCTAGAACTAGATGAGAAATTTTTAAAATGCAGAGAACAAAAGTGAGTGTTGGTGTAAACAAAGTATTGCAGTAAAGCTAAAATGTGGTAGATGCAACTACCAAGATGCTTTCTTGAGTAAGACAGATAAGCAAGATTTGGTGTTTCTGTTTACTGGGACTGTGTTGATTAATACAAGAGGGGTTTTGGAAAAACCATGTAAGAGATACTACATTTAAACAGGAAACAGATGGCCCTTAACTGGGCATGCAGGTGAGGAAACAGTGGCTTCCTAATTTCACTGAGGCAGCAAAACAAGAAGAAACGTAATGCCTTCTTTGTTCCCTTCAGTCCAGTATACCCTGGATTAGATATTACTTTTTAGCTTTCTAAAATGTATTTTAATTTTTTTACAGACACTCATAACAAGATTGCGCTCCAGACATGGGCTCTTTTCTGATGAGTAACCCTCGTAATCACGTATTTTCAGAGATGCAAACCATTCCTGCTGAATTACACACATGGTGGTACTACAGCAAACAACAGAAATCTGTGCAAAGTCAACTATTTGCAAAGCATGATGGGCCTGGAAGAAACCACAATAATTTATAGAATGCATTAAAACTGGATTGCAAGGAAATTTATGATAGGCAGACGCACAATAATGAAAAAACCACAAAGATTAATTAACATAAAAATTCTAGCTGTCATATTTCTCTAAGTAGAAATAATTACAAGGCAATTTTATTTCAGTGAATGAACCTCCAAATGGGCACAGAATAAAGTCAACATGAAAATGAAAGTCACCTTTAGGCTAGTAAAAGAACAGGTCACAAACTATCTGGGTGGGCTGGTAGTAATGCAATTTCTTTGTAAAATGCAACTGCACTGGAAACAGTATGACATTAAGGACATAAGAAAATGTGAAGGACTTTTTAAAATCTATTTTCCTTGCCATTTTGGAAATACATGAAAAAATAAAAAGCAGCCTTAAAAATAAATGTGTGAAGAAAGGAGAGGAAAACAGACTTTTTTTCTTTTTAATGAGAGGAAGATTCTGTATAAAAAGTGTTATAATCCTGATATGTATTACAATATATAAATATATATATACTTATGTAACAATATATAAGCGTACATATATATATATTTACCCCACACAAATATACAAATATCAAACACGAAATGCCATATCTTAGGTACAAAATGGAATGACACCAAGTTTCAGTGTTAAAGAAGAATTTTCCCCAGAATTTTGAGTTTAGTCTCTTTTGCATTGCTCTGAATCAGGAGGTCCTGATTGTCAGTAAAGTCACTGAAGTCAGTAAAATCCCATCTCTGACAGTGGGTGAGGGGAAAGATGAATATATTCCTTCAGCTGACCTGGAAAACAAAATCCTTTTTTAAGTCTCTCTGCATCTGCAGCCTGTGACTACTGGTGTTGTATCAGATATGGCTGACGACACTGAAGTGGGAAGTGGAATGTTTTATAGAGAAAACGTCTGTGACAGAGCACTGGGGAGGCTGACCTGTATGCCCTGCTTTCATCCTCTCTAATTAAGCTGGAGCAGATACATTCCTTGTCGAAATGGATAGCTGGTGGCAGATCCAAATGAATTTTCACATATTTCTGATGGTGTACAATACAGTCTTGTTGTTTATGCAGCATCATGCTGTATGCCAACATGATGCACCATACCATGTGAGACTGGCAAACTTACAAAGGAGAGCGGGAACAATTTTAATAGCTTTCTTTCAGATTGGATTGTAGGTATCTGATCTAAATGTTAGGTGATTTCTCTTGAAGTACATATCAATAAAGGTTGATGATTTAAATGTCTCCAAATACTTTTAATCTTCAGATATTTTAGTGCCAAGTTCTTTTTAGTGAATATAATGGATTTCAACGTTGAGAGCAATGAAGAGGGTGGGGTTTTCATATACATGCAACTCCAAGCTTCTTCAATGCCCTTTGAAATGTAGCGGAACAAAGATGCTTTTTACTCTGATTTTGCCAAATGGAAGTGAGGGTTTATTTACATTTAGATTCATTTAAGGATATATTTCTTCCTCTGCAATGGATCTATAATATTATAGTTAGGAAATCCAAATGGATTTTATCTACTGTTCAAAATCTATTTTTCAACTCATTACATTAACTATCTCATTAATTCTTAGCTAACTTTTTACACATAAATATTTTGATTGGATTCCAGTTCCCAAAATTTTCACCTAAAATTTTTCTCTTCTATTTATATTTTTATATTTATGACCTTTTTCCTTTATGTAAATTTGATTCTAATAAATGGAGACAAGGATTGTGGTCTTGTGGCTAGACCACAAGGCCAAAAAGAGAAGTGTGTATGAAACAAGCCTCTGGTTTAGTAACTTATGCCCCGTACAGATCTGTTCCGTTAGCATAGTTTCCCTGTCCTATCGTGACCCTCCAGCTTCCTTCTTCTGGCTTCTTATCCCGTGAGTTGCACTTTCTTGGACTTCATTAATGTCACTTAAATGTTGGCATGGATCATCTCATATTTCTTCTCTGAATTCTGGACTGCATATCAGGAGTCAAAGATATTTACTCTTCTTTCACAACTGGGTTCTTCAAGTTTTCCAGTGTTTCAGACTAGTGTGTTACTATCTGCTTCACAGAACTGTTGTGATATTTCAATAATTCATTTTTGTTATTAAAGCAATTGGAGCAACGATGTTGCCCCCTTCATTTTTGTGCATCTGAAGACTGCATCTTCAAACAACAGATCTGCACAAAAGGATCTCTGACATCTTGTGTGACATTAAAGCAGCCAGGCAGCGATCTCTGTGTAAAGTGCCACATATACAAAATCACCTCACCAATCAGCAGTTCCTAAAATTTGGCCTCAATTACATGAACTGAGCTCTTTGAAGGACCATCCTGATTTGTATTTTATGTGCACATTAATCAAACATGGAGAGTGTGGCATGCTGACAATACTTTGTTCTGTAAAAATGTATCTGTGCTGATAATGCCTGAATTTGTTTTGCTTTGAACCAGCTGTGAACTCACACTGATGAGTGTGAAGTAGGCACGAGATTATGCTGATTCAGAAGAGCCTTTATTTTAT
Source organism: Edolisoma coerulescens (assembly GCA_013397115.1). Classification (NCBI taxonomy): domain Eukaryota; kingdom Metazoa; phylum Chordata; class Aves; order Passeriformes; family Campephagidae; genus Edolisoma; species Edolisoma coerulescens. The sequence goes on along the minus strand of VWZW01006487.1, from coordinate 835 downwards.
ATCCACTTTGAACCACCGATGAACCTATGCAAGGAATAAAAATATGTGTGCTCTAACTAGTCTAAACCTTGCATGTGGTTACACGCCTGTGTACTTTTTTTTGTAGAAGTATGAAGCATGGTGGGAGGCTGTGCAGGTCTGTGCTACCACTGCTCAGTGCAGGGCTCAGCAACTGAGCAGATGAACAAAGCCAGCCTGGTCTGAAAGAGAAGAAACACTGGTTACTTAAAATGAAAAAGATAAATATCACAAACAGGTTCCTTAGGGCAAGCTCAGGGTAGGGTGAAACAGCCATGTAAGTTGTAGTAAATAAAGGAAATGTCATTTGTAAGTCTTATAAATACAATACCATTATTAACTTCAGTAATAAATAAAATGTGCTGTACTATCTGCAATGGTTACACGCGCTGAGACTATTATTTTTGGTGACTAGTTGTAAAGGTTCTGGTGCATTGCTGAAATAACAGCTGAAATAGCTGAAATAGAGGGTCTGGGTAGTGATGAGCCTTTTCGTTCTCCAGGCTTCCTTTCACTGCCTATTGTTCAACAATTTTTATAGACCTTGTAAAAACTGGAATTCCCTATCCTACTAATGAGACATTAACATGCAAAATGGGGTGATACAAAATGCAATATTTTTATGAAACAAGCTATATTCCTGTAATCCTCACAACAGCAATATTCCTTGATCATATCCACTCCATGATTTTACCTTGCCTGACATTGGATTTGTGATGTGGTAAAATTAATGCAGTAAGACAATAATTTAGCAAAAACAGTCCAAGAATGTGCAAATCAATGAAAACTGAAATATTAATCTTCTTTTATGTTCTCT